>JXCR01134561.1:4645-27840 GCA_002079205.1 Phalaenopsis hybrid cultivar
AGTACAAAAGTATACGTATCTTTATCAAGTAATACATGAATTTTTAATTATTAAGACCTGAATATCAAACCCACGGGGAAAATAAGAAATATGCACTATTTATCAACAAACCTTCTATTTTAAAAAGACAATTAACTAAACTATAGATATTTTCATAATAGGTAAAATTCAATTCTTTTTGGTATTTTTTATATTTTGATAAAACAATAAAAACTTCTAAAGACAACTCAAGTTTATGTAAAGAAAAGTACTTGATATGAAAATATCTTTCTTCTTATCATGAATCAGTAATAAGTATATGAATTCTTTTTGGGAAGTATGCAAATTATGCTGTGCCAAATAGGAGTAATAATATTCTTTACCCTTACTAGATATGCTATAAAGAATATTGGCTAGTTTAAAGTTTCAATAGTTCTGAAGACTGGCTAGACAGGGAAGATAGTAGCTCTCACTCTAGAGTTCCATCAATTCCCTCCATCTGGGGGCTAAGATCTCGTATCAGAACCTAAAAAAATAAACCAGGTTGGGGGCTTTAACCTGACACTTTAAAGTCCTCTACTCTACACCCTTCAAAGATTATTTTATTATTTATTTTTACTAATCATATGAGTTACATTCTCATTTATACAACCTCATGTGATTCTTTCGAATTTTTGACCAAGACAATACCAGTCCGGTTCTTACATGTTCTCACAACAAATTTTAACATATGTTTAAACCAAATCAAGAAGTAGATGAAGTGCATGGATTTAAATCATCACAACTTCTTCCAACATTAAAGATCATACTCTCCACAACTTCCATCCAACACTTTTAATTACTTATCATTTTAAGGAGAAGGATAAAGAATACTACTTAGAATTCATGGAGAAAATAAAACCACACTTTAGTTTAAAAGTAGAAATCATTGTCAAACCAACAAGAACTTGGAGAAAACAAAACCACACTTTAGTTTAAAAGTAGAAATCATTGTCAAACCAACAAGAAGTCTCGATTAAAAACCAAAAGTAGTCTAAAACAAAAAGATAAAAACTTATCTCAAGTCCTCCACCAAACTCTTGAAGTTCCATTGAACCTCTTCTCTTTTACAATCAAAAACTCTTGAAGTTCCTTTGAAAATCACACTTTAGTTTAAAAGAAGAAATCATTGTCAAACCAAAACAAGTCCATGGAGAAAACAAAACCATACTTTAGTTTAAAAGTAGAAATCATTGTCAAACCAACAAGAAGTCTCGATTAAATCAACAATAAGTCTCAATTAAAACCAAAAGTAGTCTAAAATAAAAGATAAAAACTTATCTCAACAATAACAAGTCTCAATTAAAATCAAAAGTAGTCTAAAACAAAAGATAAAAACTTATCTCAAGTCCTAAGTCTCAATTAAAACCAAAAGTAGTCTAAAACAAAAAGATAAAAACTTATCTCAAGTCCTCTCCCATTTCAATTAAAACCAAAAGTAGTCTAAAACAAAAGATAAAAACTTATCTCAAGTCCTCCACCAATCTTGAATTTCCTTTGAATCTGTTTAAGAAGAAAATATAGAAACTTAGCTCAAATCCTCCACCAAACTCTTGAAGTTCCTTTGAATCTCCTCTTTTACAACACTCTTGACTCTCACAATAAAACTAAAAACATAAAGGATAAAGTAAATTTGTGGGGCCAGAAAATCTCTCCAAAACTGTCTCTCAAAACTCCCTCTTTCTAACATTTCTCAAAACTTTCAAGCATACTTCAAAAAGTCTCAACTTCATTCTTTTATAAATCTTTAAGAGGTGCCTTGATAACTTTATAAAATATGTTCAGATTTGATGTATTCTCCAAAGGATGCCTCCTTTCACAAGTCTTCTAACCATATTTTTGTTTCTAGTGGTCATAACCACCCTCATTAGTCAATAGATGCCTCAAATGTCCCTTCAAAATTCTGCAAAATAAAGTAAAACATCACATAACTACCTCTGGCGCATAAGTGCGGAGCCTCTGGCACTTAGACACGACCTTCTCTATTTCAGTGGCGCTTATGCATCGGATCTAGCGCTTATGCATCGGATCTAGCGCTTAGGCGCCAAAACACTTTAACGCAATTTTCACATTTTTTGCTCCCAATTTGATCATTTTTCACTCCTTTTAGCATCTTTCACCTTTTTACTTGTACCTAAAAGAAAAACACAAATACCTTCCATTAAAGTGTAACATCTCAAAAAAAGATATAAAAATGTGTCTAAAAATACTATATATTTTAGGTGTATCAAAATCCCCCAAACTTAGAATGTTACTTGCGCTCAAGTGACACTTCAATCTTTAAAAACCAAATAAGTATGATAAGTATATGAGTTTCTTTAGGGATTACTAAAATTTAGATTTAAAAATATATTAGTCTAATTTAGAAAAAAATATTTAGTAAATGAGACCAACTTAAATTTTGGAAATTTTGAATGTTAAGAAATATTGTAGATTTTCTAAATTTAGAATTTAATCCTATTATTATCTCCACTTAAACATATTTATTAAAAATAATTTTAGTCCCCATATTATATCCCTAAGCTTAAAAGTTTCTAAATTCTTATACTTTAAAAAGTTCAAATGTGGAACCAATTTTTGTTTAGACACTAATCCTCAAGCTTCTCTTCTCTTACTTTTTTCTTTTCTTTTTCTTTTTATTTTTCTTTTTTTTTCATTTTCTCTTTCAGGCAAGGATTACAATATCTAGATAGGACTTTAATGGTTTTAAATCCCACTTATCCTTTCCTAAAGAAAATTCCTGATATAATTCTTTTACTTAAAAATATAATAATAGTTTTGAAAATTTTTTTTTAATAAAAGAAATTTAAGTATTAAAAAAAAGTCTAAATTTCTAAGTTTTTCAAAAATACAATTTTTCTTACTAAAGATAGTTATACAATATTTAGCATTTTCTACACTAAAAATTTTTAACTGAAAGTTTTTCTTTAAAACTCAGAATTTTAACTAAATTTTTTTACTCGATTTTATAATCAAATTTTACTTCCCTAATATAACTTCATATTCATGATCATTTTTCTTTTCAAATCCAATTCACTTATAGCACATTTGAGAACAAATAAAATTCAAGTTTTGAAAATATTTTTCATCCCCCAAACTTAAATTTTTAACAAGATTAAAAATTTTAGTAGCAAATATATAAATAAATGGAAATGAAAATTGAAATAACATGCTTACAAGAAGTTCTGTACCCTAATTATACAAGTATAAAACTAAGGACATGAGTAAAATTAATTTTTGATCAATTCTCTATCATTTTCATTTCATTTCAACATGTAGAGATTCAGTAGACTTCTATGTAGTGGGTACAAACATATAAACAAACTAATACACTAACTTTGATTTCCAGCCTCAACATAAAAACAAAAACACTAACAAGATAAAAGAAAAATACAAGGTAGCAGTTCTCTGAGTTTAAAAGTTCAAACTAAAGTTTGCAAGATTTTTAATTTTTCACATGACATAAAAATAAGTTCAATCCTAACTAACTATAACACAATAATTAACACACAGCAAAAATTACTACTCTAGAATTTAAAATAAAGTACTAACAAAACATAACATTACAATACAATTAAACAAAATAAAAGTCTCACACATCACAGAGTTTAAACTGGTACACAAATGCAAATGTAACAAGTCCAAACCTACATAGTTCAACACATATTACAAACATAAATATAAATAACTCAGTCCTCCTCATCATCCTCAGAAGCATCATTATTCCAAAAATTTGTAGACTCATAATCAGGTTATCTAGGATATGGAGGAAATTTCACTCCTTGGTTACCTTTAATGAGGTTTTCTAGAGATGAATGAAATTTATCCTCATAATCACTTTTTCTTCTATTACACCCATCAATATGATCTGCAAAGCTTTCTAAATTTCTTACCTTATCTGCGGTATAGCTGATATTGTCCATCATCCTATGCAATAATTTATTTTGAGTTTTTGTAGACTCACCTCTAGAAGTAGAAGCTCGTGAGGTAGATGGTCTAAATGTAGAAGAAGTAGAGGTAGAAGCAGCAAATGTTGCCATTCCATAACTCCTTGAAAATCCTCCTCTCCAGCCAAAAACAGAATGCTTTAAATATGACTTCACATTTACACTTGTAATTAGCTTTAGTACTTCCTCCCAATTATCATATCTCACTCCAGCATGCTTATATATAGAAAAGATTAAGGAAGCAAATTCCAAACCTACAGTAGTAACGATAATGGCAGAACTAATGATAGTTTGATAGATCAAAGCTCCAATGTTGATGAGCTTGCCTTCCTGAATACAATAGTTCAACGTTGCTCTCTCTCTAGTAACTTCACTGAGATGATTTGTTGGTACTAGACGAGCTGAAATAAAATAGTGTCATCCCTTTGAAGTTACACTCCACTTTGAGGTGGAAAAATTGACTCTTCTTTCATTTGTAATTTTCCAAAGCCCTCTCCCAACAGTCAAATAGGAAATAATCTCATATAGCTTCATCTCAGTAGGACTATAATTTGCATAAAAACACAAAGTATCAGGTGGTAGATGGTAAAACATATTGATGACCTCTAGTGCAAAAGGTACCAATTCTTCTCTAACCATGGCTCGATCATTAGCCTTGGGTAGGTTTGCATAAAACACCCTGACTACAGAAATAACAACCACAACAGCAAAGCAGCAAAATGACTCCCATTGTCGGCGAACGATCAAATCTTATACGGATCCACCTGGATTCTTGAAACATCACTCCTGGATAAGTTTTCGTGATTGCAGAGCATCACTATACCTATCTTGAACTTTTGAACTCACAAACTTGCTTGAATAAAATGGGCTTTTTCCTTTACTCATCTTCATTCTTGGTGTCCTTCTACAAATTTGATAAAATTCCATAATAACTATAAAAATCAAGTCTAATCTACTAAACTCAACTTCTATAAGCATAAACTACACTTTCTATGCAAATTTCATAGAGTTTTCCTCATTTTTCACCATGAATAGTGATTTTCAGGTTCTTTCAAATGTACTCAAAATACGTGGTGACTATCCAAAATGTTTACATAGAAGTGAAGCTCTTATCTCAAGAAATCCAAATCTAGCAAATTTTGCTCAATTCTATGGTTTATATGATATTTCTTAAAAAATTTCTCCATTACGACATTTCTGAAATGATTTCCCCCATCAGTTATGATAACTCTCGGCATCCCAAATCAATAAAATATGTTCTTTTTCAAAAATTTTGCAACACTTTGAGCATCATATCATAGTAAAACAACAACTTCTATCCATTTGGATACCACTTCTAACAGTATGTATAAATTTCTAAAAGATGGTATAAATGGCCCCATGAAATCTAATCCCCAAACAGTTAATATTTCAACTTCTAACATATAATTGAGGGGCTTCTCATTTCTTCTAAAAATATTGCCTACTCGTTAACATCTATCACGAGTTTTAATATAAGCATTAACACCTCTAAAGATAGTAAGCCAATAGAATCCAGATTGTAAAATTTTGTATGTTGTTTTATCAACACCAAAATGTCCCCCAAAATTAGATATAATTTCATAAGTTTCTTCTAATGGTACACATCTTTGAATAATTAAATCCTTTCCTTATTTATTAATTTCATAAATCTTTTCTAAAGGTACACATCTTCAGATAATCATATCCTTTCCTTATTTATATAAAAATGGGTCATCCCAAAAATAAGTCTTAGCTTCTTCTGTTGGCATGTAATTCTATAAGATATAATATCACTAACAAGAAAGTTCACAATGTCGGCAAACCACAGAACATGCCACTCATTAATATTGAACAGTTTTCATCTAAAAAATGTTCATTAATTTCTTTTCCAAACAGAGTGGTTTTTCTAACTCAAGTATGGATAAATGATCAGCAATTTGATTTTCAATCCCCTTCCTATCTACTATTTCGAAGTCAAGTTCCTGCAAAAGTATAATCCATCTTATAAGTCTAGGTCTAGCATTCTTCTTTTTCATTAAGTACTTAATAGCAGAATGGTCTATATGCACTACACAATGAGCCCCAATTAAATATGATCTAAATTTATCGAAGGCATATACTATTGTTAATAACTCTTTTCAGTTGTTGTATAATTAATTTGGGTTTCATTAAGAGTTTTACTACCATAGTAAATTACTTTAAAAATTTTATCATATCTTTGTCCTAAAACAACTTCAATAGCATAATCACTAGCATCACTCATCAGCTCAAAAGGTTTCCCTAATCGGGTGAAACTATAATTGGTGTATTGACTAATTTTTATTTTAATAACTAAAAAGCTTTTAGGCAATCTTCTTCATAATTTAAAATTGCATCTTTCTCCAGTAAATGACATAAAGGCTTAGCAATTTTTGAAAATTCTTAAATATATCGCATGTAGAATCCAGCATGTCCTAAAGAACTCCTAGTTTCCCTTACATTTGTTGGATAAGGTAAATTAGCGATCACTTGAATTTTCGCACGATCTACTTCCATACCATTTTTTTTATATTTTATGTCCTAATAAAATTTCTCCAGCTATCATGAATTGACATTTCTCCCAATTAAGCACTAAATTTATTTCTTTACAATGCTTAAGATTAAGAACTTTTGATAAATGTTCTAAGCATGAGTCAAATGAAGTTCCAAACACTAAAAAAATCATCCATAAAGACTTCAATCCCTTTTCTAATTAAATTACAAAAATTGTCGTCATATATCTTTGAAATGTAGTAGGGGCATTTTATAAACCAAAGGGCATTCTTCTAAAAGCAAATGTACCATAAAAATTGGTAAAAGTTATTTTCTCTTGATCCTCATGAGTTATTTGAATTTTGTGATAACTACTATATCCATCCAAAAAACAAAAGTATTTATGCCCAGCTAGTATATCTAACATTTGATTGAGAAAGGGTAGTGGAAAATGATCTTTTGTGGTGGCAAGACTTAATTTTCTATAATCAATGCATATTCGCCACCCTGTGACTCGTCTAGTAAGTATTAACTGATTATGTTCATTCATAGTCACAATTACTCCTCCTTTCTTAGAAACGCAATGAATTTGACTAACCCATGCACTATCTGAAATAAGGTAGATAATTCCAACATCTAACCACTTTAAATTTTCTTTCTCAACAACTTCTTTTATAACATTGTCGGCACTATTTTTTGTTGGAGTTGCACGTAAGAAGCTGTTGGTCACCAGAATCGAAATCCCGTCGCCTACTTCAGAAGGACTTTTAAATTTACATATATATAAATATATAATTTTAGAAAAATATGAAATCAAACTGACCCCATATTTTTCATAGTTTAAATGAAAAGAGCACTAATGTATCTATCCCGAAGGACAAACACAAGACTTGAGGATGAGGCTTGATCAAATAAACTAAGGAATATATAACATTTGTTTGGTCTGTGAAACCCTTATATTTGCCGATAAGTTCCCCTATTAATATAAAGGATTAAATAGGGTTTATATTAAGCTGGATTCAGACATGCTTCCTATAAGGGCAAGCCCTTATAGTTAATTACATATTAAATGACCAAAGTCACCTAAGGAGACTCTCAATAAAAATCAGGAAATATTATCTTCAAGGAATTTTAAAGGGTAGGACTCTTCAATGACATTAGACGTAGAGGTGTGAAAGGGGATTGGTTCAAATTTGGAACATTTTATTGTAAAATCCAAAGGAAATCGGACATGGAGGTGTGCAAGGGGATTGGTTCAAATTTGGAACATTTTATTGTAGAATCCAAAGGAGGAAGAACTAGGGGATGTCATGGATCTAGAGGAGAACCCCGGTGACTTCCCAAGTTATCCTAATGCTTAGCTTCAGTTTTGAGGAGAAAATTTTAAGGGTTTCATTCTGCCAATTTTATTAGTTAGGGCTTACATTCGTGTGAAATGATCACACAAACAGTCTGGAAGATGTGAGGATTCAGGTCATAACAAACGATAACCTTAGAATCCTAGACGAGTTAGGCCTTATATTGTATAACAGAGCTATAAAAAAGCCTAAAGATAAGATGAGGATTTACATTGCACAAGCGAACAACCTTGAAGTCCTATGGCTTTGTTGTTTATATCTAAGGAAGGAAGATTGGTTTAGTTGAGGAAGACTGGTTTTACTCTTAAAGATGGTTGTGCATGCCACCATGCTAACTCCAAGCTCCCTACTGCGACGAGTTTGAGTTTTCTAGTGTGTCAAGTTATAATGTCAAATCACGTGGCCCTTTGGTTGAAGTTCTCTAAATTTTATGAGGGCATATTAAAGTTGATTAGAGTTACACCAGTTAGGATCCTACGGTTCCCTCATTCCAGTACCACTATTTTCTATTATATTCACTTAGTCTAAATGAACTTACTAAACTTAACTTAATGAGTTCCATAATTTCATTTAGACCGTGGGAAGCCTCGTTAGCAACAGTAGGTTGCCTCCTCCGAGGGATTCCCGATCATCTGATAGAGATGTCTTAATTTAGTTGAAGTTGTATTTTTATGTGATGTTTGTGATTAAATTTTTTGTTGTTTTATATATTGAATGTTGTGGCGGTTAATTTTATCTTGGTTGATTTTAGTTTTAGTTTTGGTTTTGGTTTTGGTTTTGTGGCTATCCTCCATGAAAATTTGTATAAGCACAAAAGTATATCATAAAAGTACAAGAAAGACAACGCTGAAAACTGTAGAAGCGTACATGGCGAGTCTTTTCTTTCCACCACCTCAAACTTAAAATGCATATCAGGGCAATTTATATAGAGGCAAAAAGTAAGGTTTTGGTAGTTTTCCTAACCCTATGTCATAT
This sequence comes from Phalaenopsis hybrid cultivar, assembly GCA_002079205.1. Classification (NCBI taxonomy): domain Eukaryota; kingdom Viridiplantae; phylum Streptophyta; class Magnoliopsida; order Asparagales; family Orchidaceae; genus Phalaenopsis; species Phalaenopsis hybrid cultivar. The sequence goes on from JXCR01134561.1 coordinate 13,455, forward strand.
CTTGATGGCTCCTTAGGAGTTTAATTAAGGATGATTTTGTCAAGAAAAACATATTAAGTTTAGTAGATCTTCAAGATATCCAACAGATTTAGAGGAAGAAGCAGGTTTGTGGTATTCTCTCGCTGCCTGGTAGAAAATCTTGAGTTCTTTTAAACTTATTATGTTGCTTAATAATTCATCCTATAAATAGCCTCAGTGAGCACTGATGTCTCAATTATGTCTAAGAATAGGATAATTATCACTTGTGATTCAACTCAAGAATTATGTGGGTGAAGACTCTTAAAAAGGCAAGTTAGAGTTAATGGAACACTTAGCCAAATTTAAACCTAATTGGGCTTGTAGTGTTTGAAAGATGTTTTAATTTTCAATGATATTTACTTTTCTAATCATTATTTAAATGAAACTTGATTTAGCCTAAGTCACTACTAAGCCATTAAGACCTAAGTGAGTGTCTCATTTAAATGATACTTTGTTTAGCCTAAGTCATTAGTAAGCTCTTAAGATTTTGGTGAGTGTCTTAGTCATTGCAAATGAAATTGACTTATACGTGATGGTGATAACTTAGGTGAGTGTCTTAATTAGGTTTGAAAAGATTAAGCTTTAGGTGGTCATAATTCATGATTTTTAGGTGAGTGTCTTAATTAATTTTGAAAAGATTAAGCTTTAGGTGGTCATAATTCATGATTTCAGGTGAGTGTCTTAATTAGTTTTGAAAAGATTAAGCTTTAGGTGGTCATAATTCAAGATTTGAATGGTGAGTGTCTTAGTTAGTTTTGAAAAGGTTAGGCTTTAGGTGGTCATGATTCATATTTGAAATTCATTTGAAAATCAAAAAGGGGTATTAAATTGATTAATTTATAACTTTAAAATTCATAATCCCTAAGTCAGGATCATTTAATTTTAATAAACTTCCAAATTTTTAATGATTTAGAAATTTTGTAAGCCCTAGGTTCATTTAATTTTAATAAACTTCAAAGTTTTACTAATTTAGAAATCTATTAACTTATGTTTTTAATTAAGCAAGTGAGGTTGGTTTCTACCAATTAACCCCTAGTGTTTCAATTATCAAATAAATTGCTTAAGATCTAAGGTTACCCATTTTCCTTCCTGAATTAAGCCTAAATGTTAATTAAGGCTAAATTTCAAAAATTACAGATTTGCCCCTAAGGCTCTAACACTTCAAAATTTGTCAAATTCAATTCAAATTACCTTGAAATTTTTATCCTACCTCATTCATGGGTCAATTAAGACATTAGAAGAGAAAATATAATTTTTCAAAATGTAATTTATTTTATATAATTATTTTTATGCAAAAATAGGATTTTTCAAAGAAAATTCCTAACTTGACCAAGCTAAATCCTAATTCCTTGAAATTTTTACTGGAGGTAGGTTTAGACCAAAGAAGCCCTTGGACCAAATTTCTTATTTTTTGAATTTTCTGTGAATTTTAAGAATTATTGTAAGTTCTGGGGTATTTATTAAATATAAAATATTTTAAAAGGGGAAAATTAAGTTTTGTATTTTTGAAAAGTCTCCCTGAGGTCAGAGAACTCAGAGAAGAAAATTTTATATATTTTTGAATTTTATTTGATTTATTAGAATTATTTTAGTGAAACTCATTTTTAGTCTTTAAAAATTATTTTTAAACTTTGAAAGTCACTTTTTTTATTTAGAAAATTAGGAAAAATATTCTAACTAATCCTAAGTGATTAGGAAACAATTTAGAACATTTCCATGAGTCTTATTATTTTGTGATTTTTATGAATTTTTAATTATTTTAAATATTTAAAAATAGACTAAAAATGAAGTTTTTATTTTAAATATCATTTTATTTTAATAAAATTTCCCAGGTCACAGAGAATTCCAAAAACAAGTTTTCATAATTTTTTTGAGTTATATTTTGATTTAAAAAAAATTATTTAAGTGCCAAAAAAGATATTTAACTTGAAAAATCAATTTAGACCCTCAAATGTACTCAAAATGCTTTGAAATTTTTATGGGGAGCTCTGTTGATCTTAAAAAATAGTGGAGTTTAAAAACCAAGTCATTTTGATGTTTATATTTTTAAAAATTAATTATCTTAGTGATTTTGTGTTTGTCAAAATTAGGTGCATTTTAAATGACTTGACTCATGAAAAATTTTCCTAATAGTTCCCTAGTCATCATAAACCTTTCAAAATTTTCTTGAAATTTTCTAATCAACATGCTAATTTTCATGATTAATTTAAGCAAATAATATGCATAAATTTGAAAAATATAGATCTTTGTCCAGAGACTTCTATGACTTTGGAAAAACCACAGGATGTTTCCCTTGAAAGAGGATAAAACATGCTAAAATTTTGAGCCATGGAGAAGTGACAATATGCATGGAGAATCAAAATATTCAAATCAGTATTTAATTAATTAAAAATAAAATATTTATCAAATGGACTTCAAATTATTTCCACATTATTTTCCTCTATTCACTGAGCAAGAGGGTATTTTTATTTTATTTTTGTGACTTTTATACGCCAAGATATGAATTTTTGATGTTAGGGGTATTTAAATAAATAGGAAAAATCCCTATCTATCTATTTAAACAGCGCGACGCCATGTAGATCCTAGGCAGCTCCGAACTCCACTCCGCGCACTCCCATTAGACGTTGCCATCCACCTCAGCACTGACTCGACCCGCGATTTATGTTCCAAAGCGCTATTTGGCTTGATCTCCTCCGTCCATCCAATACACGTGCAATCGGACGGCTCCCCGTCATCGTCCCCGATAGAGTGATCCCATGACCGTCCACACTAAAACCCTAATATCTCAGACCAGACTCAACCAAATCACTTCGGGTTTGATTATATTAACTCATCTAAGTGAGACGAACATATCCCTTCGTTAATCATGCAATTAAATTAAGCTTATTCAAATGGAGAGTCAAAATAGGCTCGGGAGAAGGAGAAGTTTTATACCTTTGCTCTGAGAAGTGAAGCTTCAATCAGAGGGTCTTGGCACGTTCGTTGGGGTCCAAGGAGGCAAGGGATTAAGCCTCATGCTGTGGTGTAAGGCCTAGGTAGGAATTTGACCAAGCTCGATTTCAGGTGTTGGACTATTACTATTGTGAAGGTGTGGGCACAAGCAATTGAAGTTTGGTTGTGTTTTCAGAGATGTCATATTTTTTCCCTAATTTTCAAGCTCAAAATTAGGGTTACACAGGGGGAATCAAGGCAGTGGAGTGATTGGAATGGGCTATGGAGATCTCAAGGAAGCTCTGTGAGTGATTTGGGAAGCGCTTTCTAAGAAAATTTTAGCACACCTCCCATGGCCATGGAGGTGAGTTTTTATAAAAATGGTCATGGGGTGGCTCTCATGGCACAAGTTTGGGTGCATTGTGGTGCTTAGGTGGAAGGCAGAAGAGCTCTACAGTTTGATTTGAATGAGCTGGCCTCTAGGTTTGATTTTGGTGAAGGTCCATGGGGGTCGCTCTCAGTTTGGCCATTTCCAGCCACTAGGCTAGCCGGCCGGCCAAGGGGAGGTAGCTAGGAGCTTAGGGAACCCAGGAGAATATGCCACAACAATTTAATGGATTGAGATTTAATTTTGGAAAAAAATATCCTAAGCTTAAGCAAAAATGGAATGAAATCTTTTAATTTAGGGGACCTTTGGTCCATAGATTAGTTTAGTTGGCTAGACAGGTTTTGGTTCAGTCTTAGGGTCTAACCAATGGCTGAGGTGGAGTTAATTTGGTGACTTTGGGGTAGTTAGGCCATCTTTAATGCATAAGTTCAATGTGGGTTCAAGTGATTAAATTTTGGGTTTGGACTAGGTTTGGACTAGGTTAGCTATGTTAAATTTTGGGTTAGGACTAGTGTTAAAGTGATTTTTAGTTCATTTGGCAGATCAATTTGACGGATTTTTGAGATTTGGCCAATTTGGGCATGTTGGGCTAGACATGGGTCCGGGTTGGGCTAGTTTTGGGGTAAGTCCAAATTGTATGGTCCACATGATCAAGGGAGGTGTTGTGAATATTTTTCATGAAGGGATGGAATTTTTGGGTTAAGGCCTTTTGGGGTTAAGGCCCTCAATTTGGTGAAATTTTGAGACATGGTCAATTTAGGGGCAAATTTGGGGCTTTTGGACTTAGGTTGAAATCAAATGAAATTGAGGTCCTACCAAGGCCAATTGCAGGTCAAATTTGATGTGTAAGAATGTTATGAAGATTTTTCAACACAAATTATGGCCAACTGAGTGGGCTATGGGTTCAATTTGATGGAACCAAGTCATGGTGCCAAAATTGGGTTTTTGATCTAAATAAAAATTGGGTTCAAATCATGGATCAATTGGGCTTGTATTTGGTCTTCATTGGTCATATGAAGAGTGAATTTGAGTTTAGAATTGAAATTGGGGAAATTGAGACCAATTGGATAGACATTTGAGGTGATTTGGAGAAAATATGGGCCCTTAAAGGGTAATTTTGGGGTTTTGCTCAAGAATGGTTAAATTGGCCAAATTGGGTCATGTGATAGTTAAAAAAAATGAAATTGAGAATATTTGGGAGGTTTTGGGAATTTTTGGGATTTTTTGGAATTTTTGAAATTTTAGGCTAAAGAGGGGTATTTTGGTAATTTGGCCAATTTGGGGATTTTGGGTAGCTTGGGTGTTTTCAAGGTGTTTGAAATGATTTTCGAAACAAGTTGGGTATTTTGAGTAAATTTGGTAATTTTGGCCAAATTTGGGGTCTCAAGGCTATCTAGGTAATTTTGGGGAGTTTAGGGGCAAAAGGCTAGGTTGGGTATCTTAGTAGAGTTGGAGTACCGACCACCATTAATAAGCCATGGACCAATAGAAACCCCATTTTGGGTCTTTTATGTAGTGGTCTTAGCCAAACCCTAGCCTAGGGCTAATGAGTTTAGGCGACCACCAACAAGAGTCTCCCAAAAGTATCAAGGGACCAAAGCCTATAAGTTCTGGGTTTAGGGTAATGAGTGATTGTAAGTACAAGTGATTGCAAATAAGTGACTTAGCCCTAAAGCAACACCCAATATCATCCCTCGGGTCTAACAGTCCTAAGGGTGACTCATCTTGAGTTTACCCCATAGTGACCCCTCCTACTAAGCACTAGAGGTTACGACCAGTATGTGGAACTTCAAGTTGAGTAGAGAAGAGTTTGAAATTTCTAATGGTGAGGGTTCCTTGTCTAGTTTGGTAGAATTTCTAATGGTGAGGGTTCCTTGTCTAGTTTTCTAAGAATAGTCAATAGGAAAGTCGGGATTTCTAATGGTGAGGGTGCCTTTTCTAGTTTTCTAAGAATAGTCAATAGGAAAGTCCTATGCCTTAGGCTACTAAAAAGGAAGAACTAAACCTCAACCAAAAGTGAGGTCAACAAATGGACCCCCATTAGGCTACTAAAGAGGAAAAAATAAACCTCAACCAAAAGTGAGGTCAACAAATGGACCCCCAATAGATGGTGCCTTTTCTAGTTTTCTAAGAATAGTCAATAGGAAAGTCCTATGGCTAGACCTTAGGCTTCATGTCTAGTTTTCTAAGAATAGTCAATAGGAAAATCCTATGGCTAGACCTTAGGCTACTAACTTTTTCTAGTTTTCTAAGAATAGTCAATAGGAAAATCCTATGGCTAGACCTTAGGCTACTAAAGAGATAGTTTTCTAAGAATAGTCAATAGGAAAGTCCTATGGCTAGACCTTAGGCTACTAAAGAGGATAAACTGAACCTTAACGAAAAGTGAGGTCATCAAATGGACCCCCAATAGGTGTGGTGTGCTAGGCAAGCACACCGCGCGTATTGGCGTTGACCGATGAGGTCAACAAAAACCAATACAAACTGCTAAGTCAATAAAACCGGAAGTATGTGTAGAGTTGTGTGTGTTTTTTTTTTATTTACGTCAGGGATACTGGCAGGTGCATATTTGATCAAGTCAAGAAGTAGGGACTCTCGCTAGGGATTGGAGAGTGGATTTTGAGTTATGAAATTTTAGAGATTTCTAGAGGATGAGAAAAAATACAGAAGTGTTGACCCCAAGGTGGGAATTAAAACTTAAGTATCAATTCTGAAAAGAAAGGAAGAGTCAAAATTTAGTTTCCGACCTCAAATGATGAGAATCAAAATTTAGGTATTGATTTAAAAATGAGATTTGAAATTTAAGTATCAATCTCAGGGAGAGAGTCAAAATTTAGGTATCAACGTTGAAAGATCAGAATAAAAATTTAGGTACTGATTAAAAAATGAGATTTGAAATTTAGGTATCAATCTCAAGGAGAGAGTCAAAATTTAGGTATCGACATCAAAAGATGAGAATCAGAATTTTGGTATTGATTCAAAAATGTGAGAATTGAAATTTAGGTATCAATTCCAAGAAGAGAATCAAAATTTAGGTATCGACCTCGAAAGATGAGAATGAGAATTTAGGTACTGATTCAAAAATGAGATTTGAAATTTAGGTATCAATCTCAGGGAGACAGTCGAAATTTAGATATCAACCTCGAAAGATGAGAATCAGAATTTAGGTACTGATTCAAAAATGAGATTTGAAATTTTGGTATCAATCTCAGGTAGAGTCAAAATTTAGGTATCGACCTCGAAAGATGAGAATCAGAATTTAGCCACTGATTCAAAGGTGAGATTTGAAGTTTAGGTATCAATCTCAAGGAGAGAATTGAAATTTAGGTATTGACCTCGAAAGATGAGAATCAAAATTTTTGTACTGACTTGAAAGGAGAATTGAAATTTAGGTATCAATTTTGAAAAGAGAGTCAAAATTTAGGTATCGACCTCAAAAGATGAGAATCATAATTTAAGTACTGATTCAAAAATGAGATTTGAATTTTAGGTTTCTATCTCAAGGAGAGAGTCAAAATTTAGGTATCGACCTCAAAAGATGAGAATCAGAATTTTGTTACAGATTTGAAGATGAGATTTGAAATTTTGGTATCAATCTCAATGAGAGAGTCGAAATTTAGGTATCGACCTCAAAACATGAGAATCAAAATTTAGGTACTGACTCAAAAATGTGAGAATTGAAATTTAGGTATCAATTCCGAGAAGAGAGTCGAAATATAGGTATCAAACTCAAAAGATAAGAATCAGAATTTAGGTACTGACTCAAAAGGAGAATTGAAATTTAGGTATCAATTCCGAGAAGTGAGTTGAAATTTAGGTATCGACTTCGAAAGATGAGAATCAGAATTTAGGTACTGACATGAAAGGAGAATTGAAATTTAGGTATCAATTCCGAGAATAGAGTCAAAATTTAGGTATTGACATCGAAAGATGAGAATCAAAAATTAGGTACTGATTCAAAAATGAGATTTGAAATTTAGGTATCCATCTCAAGGAGAGAATCAAAATTTAGGTATTAACCTCGAAAGATGAGAACCAGAATTTAAGTTCTCACTCGAAAGGAGAATTGAAATTTAGGTATCAATTCCGAGAAGAGAGTCAAAATTTAGGCACCGACCTCGAAAGATGAGAATCAGAATTTAGGTACTAACTCGAAAGGTGAATTGAAATTTACAAAAAGCTTGTGGTGTTGAATTTGCAGAAGTGTGTCATCTGGAAAGATTGATTTTGCTGAAGAAGATTTGTAAAGCTTTGTGGGGTTTTGTGCATAATGCAAAATTTTGCAGGGATGTGAAGAGAGTTAATGCAGATAAAGATGGTTGTGCTGTGTGCACAAAGAGTAAGAAACTCAGAAAATGATAGAATCCACTCAACAGATTTTTATCACATATAATTTTTCAAAATATGTCTTTAAAGTTTTAACTTTAATTGGTTGATTTTTTTTAGAAATTTGTTTTGTTGTTTATTCATTGGTGACTATTTTTATTTAAATTTTATTTATTGTTAAAGATTTGTTGTTTCATTCTTTGTTCATTGAAATTCTGAACCAACGTGTGGTTCCTGGCTTTCATCCATCGCACAAAAAGTCAACTGAGAAAAAGGCACATTCCTGAGAAAAATTTTCATTAATATGCTTCAACAAAATGATGTCACAGATCGAACACAGGCTTACACCTCAAAAGGTACAATATGTATGCCATGTCGAAATAAATTCAGAACATCTCATGCTATGAATACATTGTAGGATGAATATATCAGATACATATCAAGTTGCTTAAAAAAAGTGAACCCTCTGACCGTCTGTACTAGGTATGACGAGCTCTTAATCAAGCAAACCTTATAAGTCATGCTCCAGGATAAGAGTTCACTTCAAATGTACTTAGAGGTACAACCCTCTCATAGCTCGTACGACAGTAGCTCTTCCAATTCCGGGTCTAGCTGGAATCCACAAGGCATTTTGCTGTCATCCATCCTGCGGAAAGTTATAGACACCCTACGGTGTCGTACCTCTGGAATGCAATGTTTGGCAACTTCTGCACCGTTGCCTTAAAGAAAGAGTACTGAACCGACTAGTATAGGAATCTCCACAGAACCTCTAAACTCACCAGAGCCGACGACATCAATTTCTTTCCCAAATAAAACATTGCTCTTGCTCATAAATGAGACTGTGTAGAAGGGCCTCACAGAATCATGATGATCAATGTGTGAAGGAATGCAATCACCTTCTTCATAGATATTGATAATACAACTATTGGGAATGCAGGTAGTAGGTAGAATATTCCATTTGACCATTCTTTTGATCATCCACTTTATCATTGGCGGTACCGAATCTACTTGATCGTGTCTGAGGATCCTAGACAGATTCCACTGTCTGTCATTTGTAAAGTTGTAACAACAGCCACACTCGATGGTGATTCTTTTTTTTCATCTCATCCATTTCCTTGGCCCAAAATATGTTCTTTCCATGAGAAGGCCCGCTCGGCCTTGTCTCTTAATTCAAAGATACAGTCCAGAATGCTTCTTTCATCACTTTTGGAGAATCCAGTATGTTGATAAAATTTCCCTAAACTTCTTCGTAAAACTAAAATTCTCTTTTATTTACTTTACTTATTTTGTAATACTCTATCATACCAGGGATTGACAACCGTGGGCGTTTCTTCCTTCAAGCATTGGCAGGAACCCAAACTGGCGTTGATTGATCTGGAACATGAGACTCAGCCTCTAGCGGGATGTACGACCCTGGGCTCCATGGTACATACTGATCGGTCCCAAAATTGTAAAAAAGGCTAAAATGTCACATTTGGCTTCTTGATCATTGGAGCTAATCAATATAAGTTTTTGAATTTTGTAAGTCAAGATATTAATTTTCAAAAGCTTAAAAATGAATTTTCTTTAATTTTTCATTAAATAATTTTAGTAATTAAAATATAATAAAAAAATATTAAATTTTATTTCTTTGGGTTCCTTGAACTCAAAGAGATTTAATAAAAATATAGATTCTAATTTTCTATTTAAATAATATTCAATATTTAATTAAAACTCAAAATAAACAAATAATTCTAATAATTAAATTAAACCTCTAAAAATCATGAAAATTGGTCCAAGTGGTCCTCTAGCCTAGGTGAACCTCCAATAATTTTCTTGAGGACCGAGGTTTTGTCTTGGTTGAGTTATTAAATTTTCATTAAAAATCCTTATTTTTGCATTAAAATAATTATAAAATTAAATAAATTAAGAAAAATCACATTTTCTCACCTCATCTCTTAATTAATCCATGAGTTGGGTAACATAAAAATTTTGAAGTCATTTGAGTTTGATTTAATGAATTATGAGGTGTTAAGTCCTTAAGGGCAAAATGGTAATTTTGGAATTTAAGCCTCAATTAATATTTAGCCTAACCAAAGGGCAAATGGGTATTGAATGAGCTTAATTGACATGATTGAAACATGAAAGGGATAAATGGTAGCAACCAATCTCACTTGGTCTCATTAAGGATAAATTTATAATTTTTCAAATTGATGAAATTTAGAAAAATAATTAAATAAGAAGATATTAAGTTGAGGGGTTTGAATTTGGAAGAATGTAATCCACTAACCTGAAACCACAATCAATGGTTTAAAAATGATTTTTTGATTCTTGATAAGGATTAATAGTATAAATATTTAAATTTTATTAAAATCAATTACAAATTTACCCATTAAGTTTTAAGGGCTTAGTGGTGAATTAGGTTTGATCGAAATCTTGTCTAATGAGGTTTATAAAATGACATAAAATTAATTTGAAACTTTTTTTTAAACTCTATAAGCCCATCCTTAAAATCAAACCAGCTAAGTCCCTTAATTAAGCCAAATTGCCCCTAAGGGCCTTCACCCGTACAATTTTTAAGCGAAACATCAATTTATAATTACCCCATGTAAAGGGATAATCAAAACATTAAATTTCACTGAGCATAATGGTATCAATGGGGTGAACCATATAGCTAACATAATAAGGCCAAAATGAACTCGAGAAAATTTGAGGGACTATGAAATGTCTAGGGTATTTCCAGGACTTTTCTTGATCCTTTGTGAATCTTGGAGGACACCTGAACTTATTATGATTTGCTTGATGAAATCATCTCCAAAGGTGAACAAATTGGACCCACCACGGTATGATATAGGATCTGGTAGACACACCTCAAACATGTGTTCTCTACTTTTCCTGCAAAATTATACATATGCTTTACAAATACTGACCTTTCAGGTGGAGAAACGAGAAGAATCGGCATGTATGATTTTAAGTTATTGCATTACAATTTACTTTAATTTATAAGTACCTCTTATTTTCTGCTTATAAACTTATTTGATAAATAACAAGGTCACCATACATGTGAAAACTGAAACATTTATGATAGCCACAAAACTAAAACCAAAATAAAATTAAGATATCAAAACAAGATAAAATTAACCGCCACAAGAATCAAAATATAAAACAACTCAAAATTTATTTACAAAAAAAAACAAAAATTACAACTAAATTAAAACATCTCTATCGAATGATCGGGAATCCCTTTGAGGAGGTAACCTATGGCTGCTGACGAGATTTCTCGCGGTCTAAATAAAAGTATGGAACTCATTAAGTTGAGTTTAATAAATTCATTTGGACTAAGTGAATACAAAAGAAAATGATGGTACCGAAATAAGGGAACCATAAGATCATAACCGGTGTCACTCTAATTAACTTTAACATCCCCCATAATATTTAAATAACCATAACCATAAGGAACATTTGAGTTGACATCAGGACTTAACACATTAGAAAATTTAAATTTGCTACGACAAAAATCTTGGAGTTGGCACTGTGGGCAGCATGACCATCTTCAACAACAAAACATGTCTACACTAGCTAAACTATTCCTTATAATTAAACAACCAAGCCATATGATTTCAAGGTTGTCCGCCTAGTGTGACATAAATCCTCACTTTTCCTTTAGGCCTTCGTATAGCCCTGTTATTCAATATAAGCCTTAACACGTTTTAGGATTCTGAGGTTGTCGTTTGTTACGAATTAAATCCTCACATCTTCTAGACTATTTGTGTGATTTTTTTATACAAATGTAAGCCCTAATTAATAAAATTGGCAAGACGAAACACTTAAAAATATTTCTTCTCTAAATTAAAGCCAGACAGTAGGATAGCTTGGGAAGTCACTAAGGTTCTTCTTCCTTTGGATTCTAAAATTATGGTCACATGAACATCATTAGAGACCTTTAAGGCTTAAAATGTACATTATCAAAGAACTTTAAGGCTGAAAAATTATTTTTTTCATTTCTTTAAAGGCTTAAAATGTATTTTCCTATTTTTCTTATTAAAATAATTATAATAAATAAATTAAAAATCATAAAAATATAAAATTTATTTCTCTAAGTTCTTTAGACTCAGAAAGTTTAATAAAAATATAAAAAGTAATTTTTGTAATAAAAAAAAAAATTTAGTTAATGAAAACTCTAAAAATCATTAAATAATTATAAAGTTAAATTAAAATTTTGATTCAAAAATTCATGAAATTTTGTCAAAGTATTTCTCTTACCTAAGGGAACCTTTAAAAATTTTTTTCCATAAACCATAGCTTTATTTTGATTGATTAAATAAATTAATTTTGAAAATCTAATTTTCTAGGTTAAAAAAATTATTTAAATTAAATTGAAATTAAAAAAACCACATTTTTCTCCACTAATATTTTAACTACTCCATGGATAGGGTATTCTAAATTGTTTAAGTCACTTGAATTGTGTTTAATGAGTTATGAGGTGAAGAGCCCTAGGGGTAAAGTGGTCATTTTTTACTTTTTTGCCTTAATAAAAAATTAGGAATAAACAAAGGGAAAATGGGAAATTTTGATCTTAATGAATATGGTTGGATGATTGAAAAATAATGAGAATGAGGTAGAAACCCACTTGCCACCTTTCCATCATAAGAATAAAATTATAAATTTTCTAAATCATCAGAATTTGGAAGTTAATCAAAATCAAATGATTTCCAAGTGATGGGCTTAAACTATGGAGAGGATGTTTCACTTATGAATAAGTTCTCAATTAATGATAATCTGACTTGTATTAATCAGGATCCATATAATCTAAATTGAAATTCTAACACTTTCTAATCTTCCTCCCATTAGATTTATTAAGGGGCTTGGCAGTGAGCTAGGCTTCATTTTAAAACTTGTTTGATGGGATTTAGAAAATAATGTGATTGATGATTAACACTATCATCCTTGCTTTAATGGTGGGTACAAAATTCTTTAATGACCTAAACTTCCCTTAAAGTCATCCACCCACATAACTTTTAAGTGAAATATCAACTTATTAATTGAGTACCCTGTCCTTGAGATGGTTAAAATGTCAAAGATTCTTCGAGTAATGGGGTAATTTTAATTTGCCCTGGGATGATTAATGGAAGTATATTATAAGTTTAAAATGAACTCAAATTTTTTAAGAGATCTTTAAAATAGTTCAACTTCATTCCCCGAACACTTTGAAGCCTCTTGGATATTTAGAAGGACAAATTGAAATTGCTATAGTTTATTCTAAAATCATCCATTAAGATTGTTTGGGAGTCAATAAACCATTATTCAGACTCTATTAGATACACCTTCATTTACTCTTTCAATTTATTTAAATTTTTGCAAAATTAGATGCATTTTCTAAAAGCTAATCTTTCAGCGGGAATGCCTAGAAGATGACAGGTATGCATTTACTGTGTTATTTAATTTTCTGTTATTTTACTTTCATTGCAAAATACCATAACTTCTTGGATGTCTACCTTACTTCACTTATAAAGACTAAAATAACTTTTCAAAATTAATCAACATTTTCAAAACCAAAAACAAATTGTTTCAAACATAACCATAAATTCTTTGAAATTTCACTAAATTTAAAACATCCTTTTGAATTTATGGGAGTCCCTGGTAGGAAGTAACCCACGATTGCTAACAAGATCTCCCCAGTTTTAATGGGTTTCATAACTCGTTTAAGCTAACTAAATTTAAAAGAAATAGTGATACCGGAATGAGGGAACCGTGGGATCATAACCGATGTCGCTCTAATCAAATTTAACCCCTCCCCCCATAATATTCAAATGACCTTAGTAAACACTTGATTTGACATCATACATTGACACATTAGAAAACTTAAACTTGCTATGTTGAGAAGATTGGAGCTAGTATTGTGGGTAGCACGACCATCTTCAACAGCAAAACATGTCTACACCAGCTAAACTGTTCTGTAGGATTAAACAACCGAGCCGTAGAATTTTGAGATTGTCCGCCTGGTGCGATATAAATCCTCAAAATTTCTTTAGGCCTTTGTATGACTCTGTTATTCAACATAAGCCCTAACTTGCTTTAGGATTCTGAGATTGTCGTTCGTTACGACCTAAAACCTCATATCTTCCATGCTATTTTTGTGACCGTCTCGCATAAATGTAAGCACTAATTATTAAAATGGACAAGATGAAACACTTGATTCATCCTGAAATTGAAACCAAATCATATGATAGATTGGGAAGTCACCGAGGTTCTCCTCATGAACCATGACATCCCCAACTCTTTCTTACTTTAGATTCAAAAAATAAGTGTTCCAAATTTAAGTTATTCCAATTTCACACCTCTTAGTCTGATCTTTTTGAAAAGTCCTCTTCCATTGAACTTCATGAAGATAATATCCACTGATTTTTATTGAAACTTTTCCTAGGTGACTTTGGTTATCTAAGATGTAATTAACTATAGGGGCTTGCCCTTAGAGGAAGCTTTTCTGAAACTAGCTTAATATAAACCCTATTTAATTTTTCATATTAAATAGTGGAACTTCTCAGCTTATAATAAAATGGTTTTGCAGACTAAACGTATGTCATATATTTCTTAGTTTATTTGATTGAGCCTCACAATCAAGTCATGTGTTTATCTTTTGAGATAGATACATAGCTTAAGGTATGGTACTCTTTCATCTAAACGTTGAAAAATATGAGATTAGTTTAATTTCATATTTTTCTATATATATATATATATATATAT
>JXCR01134561.1:28003-170137 GCA_002079205.1 Phalaenopsis hybrid cultivar
ATATATATATATATATATATATATATAGCGATGGAAGATGGTGCTCGGGTAGGGTTTTGCACTATTTTTTGGGCTATCTCAGGCATTTGAAGATGGTGCTCCTTCGGTCAGCTGGTGAGACCTTTCCATCACCTCTAGCATTGCTTACTTTATTTTTTCCCTTTTACTTGTGCTTCTTGCATTGATTTGGGTTTCATGATTCGATCATGTTTTTCAGTTTCTCAAACTTTTGTTAATGTTATTTTAGATGGAGGTGGTGGTTCGACAACACCTTCCTCAAAATTTTTCCCTCAAAGCTTTCATGAAACACTTACTATTGGAGGAGATTATTCTTTGATAAAAAAATTAGGCAAAAAAATGGCAAACTTGCTCTTTATGTCACAAAAGATGAAACTTCTGTTCTCTCCTTTTCTTGTCATCTTGCCCTAGTTGGTAAATTTACTTATGACATTCGTAAGGTGGAGATCATTAGAAGAAAGTTTGAAATGCTAAAATTAAAAGGGTGTTGGAAAGTTGGTATTATTGATGGTAGACATATTTTCATTCAATTAGCTAATGATGAGGATTACACTTGCCTCTTTGCTAAAAGGTTTATGTGGGTGGAGAATAGCTTGATGAAATTTCAAAAATCGTCTATTCAATTTGATCCTAAAGCTGAGTTGTCAATTATTTTGGTAAAAATTTAATTCCCAAGGCTAAAACTACATCTTTTTAATCATGAAATACTCTTTTCACTAGCTACCGCGTATGGGAATCCTTCAAAAATTAATCATGATACTTTTACTTTGTCGAGACCATCTGAAGCACGTATATTGGTTGAATAAGATACTACTCGGGCTTTCTGTAATGAAATTTGGATAGTCTCGCAACATCACGGTTATTGGCTTCCTGTTGAGATAGAAAGACACTCTCCCTATTGTACTCATTGCTCTATGTTTGGGCATCAAATAACTTCATGACTCAAAAATAATCCTAATGCTAGGCACACTAGAAATCCTACTAACAACAATGTTGTTGAACCGTATGTTGATCCTATTGGGGTTGAAAATAGAAATGACTCAATTGCAAATCTTGCTACCAATGTTATCTCTACTTTACAGCCTTTGGTTACATATATGGTTAATAGTTGTAATGAGGCTTTTCCTGCACAATTGAATAGTAAATATCGGCCTCAAGGAGTTGAAG
This sequence comes from Phalaenopsis hybrid cultivar, assembly GCA_002079205.1. Classification (NCBI taxonomy): domain Eukaryota; kingdom Viridiplantae; phylum Streptophyta; class Magnoliopsida; order Asparagales; family Orchidaceae; genus Phalaenopsis; species Phalaenopsis hybrid cultivar. The sequence continues at coordinate 29,189 of JXCR01134561.1, forward strand.
CCACACATCTGAATAATGTTGTTACACTTAAACATATGCAGATCTCTGAGCATGTGGAGTTAGCTGCAAATTCCGACAATCATAATGCTAATAACTTTTATGGACATAATCCTATGGGACCAAATGAAGATATGATAAATGAGGAACAAGTGGAAGCTAACACTGCTAGTAGGAACTCTTCTTTTGTAAGACATGCTAAGGCTATCGAACTCTTCAGTTCTCCTAATATCAAGGTAAATTTTTTATAGTTGGAACACAGTCTCATATAAATAGTATTTTCAGAGAGTAGGTAATATTAATAAATAAATTAATATTACATGAAATCTTAATCAATATAAACATGTGATCGATGTCAGAGAAGAGGTAATATATCAAAAAGAAATGAAGGCCTCTAATTTAAAAATTGAAATTTTTTATGCATGGAGATTGGATTTTATGGGACCAATTATATTTTCATTTCAAAATTTTTATATATTGATTGTTGTGGTTTATGTTTCAAAATAGATTGAAGTAATCACTTTACCTGGATGTGATGCTAGGAGTGTTTCAAAAATTTTAATTAAAAATATATTTACAAGATATGGAATGTTGAGAATAATCATTACCGATGGAGGATCGCATTTTAGGAATGCAACAATTGCAAGGTTGGTGGAAAAGTATAGTTCCACATATTGGTCCTAACCTCTTGCACTTAGTAGGTGGGGTCACTATGGGGGAACTCAAGATGAGTTACCCTTAGGACTGTTGGACCATAGGGTTGACCCTTGGTGTTGGTCTAGGGCTAAGGCACTCACATACAATCATTTACACTAACAATCACTAACTATCCTAAACCCGAAATTTCTAGGCTCTCGTCCCTTGATACTTTTAGGAGACTCAAGTAGGTGGTCCCCTAAACCCACTAGCCCTAGGCTAGTGTTTGGCTAAGACCACTACATAGAAGACCCAAATTGGGTTTCCATTGTTCCATGGCTTATTGATGATGGTTGGCACTCCAACTGTACCAAGAAACCCAACCTAGCCTTTTGCCCATAAATTCCCCCGAATTACCTAGATACCCTTGGGGCCCCAAATTTGACCAAAATTTCCAAATCTACCAAAAATACCCAACTTGATTCAAAAATCATTTCAAACACCTTGAAAACACCCAAACTACCCAAAATCATCAAAATTGGCCAAATTACCAAAATACCCCTCCATCCCCCAAAATTCCAAAAAATCCTAAAAATTCCCAAAACCTCCAAAATATTCTCAATTTCATTTTTCTCAACTATCACATGACCCAATTTGCCCAATTTGACCATCTTTGACCAAAACCCCCAAGTTTCCCTTTAAAGGCCCATATTTTCCACAAATTATCTCAAATGTCTATCCAATTGGTCTCAATTTCCCCTAATTTCAATCATAAAATCAAATTAACTCTATATATGACCAATATAGACCAAATACTAGCTCAATTGGTCCATGATTTGAACCCAATTTTGAGCTAAACCAGAAACCCAATTTTAGCCCTATGGCTTGGTTCCACCAAATTGAACCCATAGCCTACTCAATTGGTCACAATTTGTGTTGAAAAACCTTCATAACCTCCCCATACATAAAAATAACCTTAAATTTGCCTAGGTGAGACCTCAATTTTATATTATTTCAACCTATCTCCAAAAGCACCAAATTTGCCCCAAATTGGCCATGTCTCAAAATCTCACCAAATTGATGGCCTTAGCCAAAAAATTTCCACTCCATCCCTTCATGAAAAATCTTCACACCATCTCCCTTGATCATTTCAACCATTCAATTTGGACTTAGTCCAAGGGTGGCACAACTTAGACCCATGTCTAGCTCAACTTGCCCAAATTAAACAAATTTCAAAAATCCCTGAAATTGACCTACTAATTGAACTCAAAATCACTTCAACCCTTCACCAAAAATCTTCATAACAATTATCTACACAATATTGATCAGTCAATTTGGTCAACTGGCATGGCTATCCTAGCCCAAACCCAAGCTTTGATCATTTGAACCCATGCATTAAACATGTCAAAACCACCTTAAAGCAATCAAATTAACTCCACCTCAGCCATTGGTTAGACCCTAAGACTGAGCCAAAACCCATCTAACCACCTAAACTAAGCCATGGACCAAAAGCAACCCAAATTAAGGGATATTATTTCCAAAAATGCACATGCTTAAGATACCCTTACCAAAACTAAACCCCATTGCATTAAATTGCTTTGATAGATTCCCCTGGATGCCCTGAGCTCCTAGCCACCTCCCCCTGCCATGGCCGGTGGACCTAGTCGCCGGAAAAGCCAAAACCAAGGGCCATCACCTCTTGAATTTCAGCCAAATAAAACCTAGAGGGCAGCTCAGTCAAATCAAATTGTAGAGCTTCTATGCCCTCCACCTAAGCACCACAATGCACCCAAACATTTGCCCTGAGAAACTCCCCATGACCATTTTTATAAGAATTCACCTCCACGGAAATGGGAGAGGTGCTAAAAATTTTTCAAAGAGAGCTTCCAAAATCACTCACAAAGCTTCTTTGAGACCTCCACAGCCCATTCCAATCACTCCATTGCCTTGATTCCCCCTGTGTAACCCTAATTTTAAGCTTGAAAATTAGGGTAGAAACATGACATCCCTGAAAACTCCACCAAACTTCAATTACTTGTGCTCACACCTTCACAAGAGAAATAGAAGACAAAGCCCCATCAAATTAGCCTCTGAAATAGCCTCCACAATAGCTCTAGACCAAAACCCAAAATTGGACTTGATCAAAATCAAACTTAGGCCTTACACCAAGACTAGACGCTCAATGTCTAGCCTCCTTAGATCCCAACGAACGTGCCAAGAACCTCTGATTGAAGCTTCACTTCTCATAGCAAAGGTATAAAAATTCTCTTATTCTTGAGCCTATTTGAACTCTCCATTTGATTTGAGTTGATTTCATGGCATCATAACTGTATGAATATGTTCTTCTAGTCTAGACAAGCACTTTAAAAAAAAATTCATCTAATTTGGAAAAGAAATGAGAGAGATCTTAAGGCTAGAATATGGATGGTTCTCGGGCTAAGCAATCGGGACGATGACAGAGCGCCATTCGATCGCGTGTGTATCAGATGGACGGACAAGATCAAGCCGGACAGCGCGTGAAGCTTCAGAGCCGCCGTAGGTTGAGGTGGTGTCGCGCTTTTAAATAGAGAAATAGGGATTTAATTAATTCAAAAAATGATCGCTAACTTAAAAAAAATCATATCTTGGTGTAAAAAATTCACTAAATAAAATAAAAATACCATCTTGCTGAATGAACAGAGGAGAACTATGTGGAAATGATTTGGAATCCATGTGATGCAAATTTTATTTTTAATTAATTGAACATTGATTTAAATGTTTTGATTCTCCATGAATGTAGTAATATCACCATGGCTTGAAATTTTAGCATGTTGTTGCCTCTATCTTAGGGAACATTCCTGATTTTTCCAAAGTCAGTGGAAGTCCCTAGACAGAGAATCATCTTTTTCAAGTTTATGTGCATTATTTGCTTAAAATAATCATGAAAATTAGCATGTTGCTTAGAAGAATCCAAGAAAATTTTGGAAGGTTAATGATGACCAGAGAGCCTTTAGGAAAATTTCTCTTGAGCCAAGTCATTAAAAATACACCTAATCTTTACAAACCCTAAATCTATAAACTAATTAATTTTTAAAAATACAAACAACAAAATGACTTGATTTTTTATCTCCACTACTATTTAGGATCCAGAAAACTCACCATAAAAATTACAAAGCACTTTAAGTCATTTGATAACTTAAATTAATTTTTCAAGTTAATTAATATTTTTGGCACTTAAATGACTTTTAAAAATCAAAATGTAACTCAAAAATTTATAAAAACTTATTTTTTGAGTTCTCTGAGATTAAGGGTATTTTCTAAAAGTAAAATGATAATTAAAATAAAAACTTGATTTTTAGCCTATTTTAAATATTGAGATAATTAAAAATCCTTAAAAGTCACAAAAATAATAAAACTCATGGAAATGTTCTAAATTGCTTCCTAAGTACTTAAGAACAATTAGAATATTTTTCCTGATTTTCTAAATAAGGAAATTGAGTTTCAAAGCTAAAATATAATTTTTAAAGTCTAAAAATGAGTTTTCGCTAAAAGTAATTCCAATAAATCAAATAAAACTTAGAAAAATATAAAATTTTCTCCTCAGAGTTCTCTGACCTTAGATGGATTTTTAAAAATATAAAACTTAATTTTCCCCATTTAAAGTATTTTATATTTAATAAATACCCTAGAAATTAAAATAATTCTTAAAATTCAAATAAAATTCAAAAAATCATGAAATTTGGTCCAAAGATTAGGGTTTACCTTGGTCATGTTAGGAATTTTCTTTGAAAATCCTATTTCTGCAAGACAATATTTATATAAATAAAATTAAATTTTGAAAAATCACATTTTCTCCTTTGATGTCTTAATTGACCCATGAATGAGGTAGATAAAAATTTTAAAGTCATTTGAATTGAATTTGATAAATTATGAAGTGTTAGAGCCTCATGGCTGAAAAATCACATTTTCTCCTTTGATGTCTTAATTGACCCATGAATGAGGTAGGATAAAAATTAAAGTCATCTCGATTAAATTTGATAAATTATGAAGTGTTAGAGCCTTAGGGGAAAATAAGTAATTTTAGAAATTTAGCCTTAATTAACATTTAGGATTAATTTAAAGAGGGAAATGGATAACATCTAATCTTATTTTGGATGTTTGAAACACAAGGGGTTAATTGGTAGAAACCAACCTTACTTTCTTAATTAAAAAGATAAGTTAATAAATTTCTAAATTATTATAATTTAGAAGTTTATTAAAATAAAATAAACCCAGGGCTTAGGGGTATGACTTTTGAAGTCAATAATTAATCAATTTAATACCCTTATTTTGATTTTTAAATAAAATTCAAATCATGAATCATGACAACCTAAAGCTTAACCTTTTCAAAATTAATTAAGACACTCACTTAGGTCTTAAGGGCTTAGTAATTTTCAAAACTAACTAAGACACTCACCTAGGTCTTAAGGGCTTAGTAGTGACTTAGGCTAAAGATGATTAAATAAGGATTAAACAAGTAAACATCATTTAAAATTAGAACATATTTGAAACACTACAAGCCCAATTAGGACCAAAATTTGGCTAAGTGTTCCAATAACACTAACTTGTCTCTTTAAGGGTCTTCACCCACATAATCTTCAAAATTAAGTTGCAGATGATAATTACCCTATTCTTAGGGATAATTGATACATTAATGTTCTTTGAGCATTAGGGCGTTTATAGGATGAATTACTAAGTAAAATAACAAGTTTAAAAGAACTCGGGATTTTCCACCAGGCAGCGAGAGAGTAGCACGGACCTGCTTCTTTCTCTACATCTACTGAACTTAATATATTTCTCTTGGCAACATCATCCTTAATTAAACTCCTAAGGATCCACTAAGATATGACCTAGGGTTAGATAGGTCATCAAAATTTTACTTCCCTGTTTCATATAAACTGCCTTGACATGCCTTTTGAGTTTCAGGTGGTGGAACGAGAAGACTCGCCAGGTACACTTTTACAGTTTTCAGCGTTGTCTTTCTTGTACTTTCATATTGTACATTTATATCTGTAAATTTGCATGGTAAACAATGATGTCATCCAGCATGAAAACTAAAACTATTAGGATAGCCACAAAACCCAAACAAAAACCAAAACTAAAATCAATCAAGATAAGATTCACCGCCACAACATTCAAAATATAAAACAACTCAAAATTTAATAAAAAAACATTACACAAAACTACAATTGTAACTAAATTAAGATGTCTCTATCGGATGATCGACAATTCCTTGGGGGAGGTAACCTATGATTGCTAACGAGGCTTCCCACATTCTAAATAAAATTATGGAACTTATTAAATTGAGTTTAGTAAGTTTATTTGGACTAAGTGAATCCAATAGAAAATAGTGGTGCCAGAACGAGGGAACCATAGGATCCTAAACGGTGTGGCTCTAATAAAATTTAATACGCCCCCAAAAAATTTAAAGAACTTCAAACATAAGGCCACCTAATTTAACATCATAAATTGACACACTATAAAATTCAAACTCGTCAAGGCAAGGAGCTAGGAGCTAGCATGGTGGGCATCACGGTCATCTTCAACAGTAAAACCTGTCTTCCCCAGCTAAACCAATCTTCCTTCCTTAGATATAAATAAATAAAGCTATAGGACTTTGAGGTTGCTTGCTTGTGCAACGTAAATCCTCACTTTCTGTTTAGGCTTTTGTACGGCCCTGCTATACAATATAAGCCCTAGATCGTCTTAGGATTCCATGGTTGTCGTTTGTCACGACCCAAACCCTCACATCTTCCAGGCTATTTGTGTGAAAGTTTCACAAGAATGTAAGCCCTAACTAATAAAATTGGTAGGATGAAAAATCTAAATATTTTTCCTCAGAATTGAAGTCAGACATTAGGATAGCGTGGGAAGTCACCGGAGTCCTCCTCTAAATCTATGACATCCCCTAGTTCTTCCTCCTTTGGACTCTACAACAAAATGTTTCAAATTTGAACCAATCCCCTTACACACCTCTACGTCTGATCTCATTGAAAAGTCCTACCCTTTGAAACTCCTTGAAGATAATATTTCCTGATTTTTATCGAGAGACTTCTTAGGTGACTTTGGTCATTTAAGATGTAATTAAATATAGGGGCTTGCCCTTGTAGGAAGCATGTCCGAACCCAACTTAATATAAACCCTATTTAATTCATTATATTAAATAGAGGAACTTATCGGCAAATACAATGGTTTTGTAGACTAAATGGATGTCATATATTTCTTAGTTTATTTGATCGATCCTCATCCTCAAGTCTTGTGTTTATCCTTTGGGATAGATACAGGATTTGAGGTACAGTGCTCAAACTATGAAAAATATGAGGTCAGTTTGAATGATTTGAGGTATAGTGCTCTTTCATTTAAACTATGAAAAATATGGGGTCAGTTTGATTTCATCTATATATATATATATATATATATTAAAATGTCTCGATTCCGGCGGCCGACAGCTTCCAACGGCTATTTATATATGTAAATTAAAACGTCCTTCCGAAGCAGGCAACGGGATTTCGATTCCGGTGACTGACAGCTTCTTACGGGCACTTGATCATAAGAGACTTCACATCTCCCTTCCAAATTTGATTTGCTACTTTGCAAATTAAATCAAATCGTGTTGTGGTGTGCACACTTTGAAATTTTCTTATGCTAATTAAGTTTTACACCTCTTGATTTTTCTTAAACAAAATTTTAAAATACCCACAAATTAAGACCCGCTCGGTCTATAGATCAACCTCTACTTTCAGTGCTTGCACTAAAAAATTACAAGGTTTTTGGCCATATTGCTAACTCCAAAACTTTTTGTTTTCAAGCCTGCTGCAATGGCCTACCCAACGCTGACCTTTTCCTGCAACCTGCCAACAAGTCACGACGCTCACAACCTCGCTCCTACCATCAAATTCGGAGCTGGATTTGAAGATCTTAAGGTCATCCTCGAGAAAGACCCATTTGCAGTGATGAAGATCGCCGCACTGGAAATACATGAACCATCTGTAGAATTTCGCCTGAACTGCCTTCAAGACTTGCCTGCCTGCAAGAAGTCTAAAACTACTACCGTCACGGCACCCGCCAAACCTGCTATCCTCACTGTTGTTAAGGAGAAAGAAGTAATGATTATTGAGGATCCGACTGAGGGATTAACTGTCCCACCACCTGTGTTTGAAAACGGATCAAGTTTGAGGACTGTATTGCTGACCTGAACTCAAAAGAGGAACCGCAACAAAAAAGTTCAGAGGGCCATCACAGCTCAAGCTCCCAAAGAGACACCAGTTGAGGAGGAGCCTCATCAGGATGAAGAAGTGTTACCGGAAATTTATCTACTCCTGCGAGGGACTAGATTCAATCCTTTAACAGATACCGATGGATATGAGAATATCCGAAGAATCACTGCAACATTACCACCACTTCATGGACATGGTGAGGAGAGAAAGAAGTTCACTCTTATCACTCGAGTTAGTGCAATTTTCAGAAGACTAGCTACCAAAGAAGGATGCTCAATTAGCGAGTTACTTAAACGAGTGGGACATGCAATTTCCCCTCGCATGAAGAAGGAAATTTTGAAGGACGTCAAGTCCGCCAGACAATCTCACAAGACAACTAGTGTGCCACATGCTCGCATCCCTGTTTGGTTTTGTTTAGGGAACAGAGTTGATACAATAGTGATTACTACTGATTATACCGCCACGAGGACTGCAGGTTGTCGACTGATTAAGTCGAGACCAAGTCCAAAAATCTTACCCTTCACCCATTATGGAGACATTTCTACTATCCCAAAGGCAAAGACAAAATGATTACCTGACACTGTAGCTGGTCTACACCACGAGGAGCGTACTTTCCCTCAACATACTGATGTTTCTACTAAGACACTTTGTCTTGAGACGTCATCATTAAAAAAGAAAAAGGTATGGGTACCCAAGGTCACTGCAACGATAATTTTTGATAAGCCCATGGGGCAAGGACAGGAAATGAAACCAGGGTCTGAATATTTGATATCATCGCAATAATAGCCATTGAGATGGAAGAACAAGTAGAGGATGTCCATCAGGGTCCTCTAGCTCTTAAAGTGATCAAGGAATCAATAATTGAAGAGAAAATTGAGAAACTCGGGATCGAGATTTCCCAGTTAGCTCGAGAACATGGAGTTTCCGTCGATAGTGACAATAAAAATTTTGATTACAATGATTACTTGGAGGAAGATTTCATGGATGCCAATGTGATCAAAACCAGAGCCACCACATCTGCGCTTGAGGACCTCACATCGAGAAGAAAGCCGTAAATGAACTGTGTAGGGTTGTCCTCCTAAGGGATGAGCAAGTTAGTCTACTGGTGAAAAGAATAGAAGAGATGACCACAACCATGACCGCTATGACCACTATTCAGGGGCAATCACAAGCACCACAATTGTCTTCTCCAGAGATTAATCAGCCGGAAATCATACACATCACAGATGAAAGACGACAGGTTGCCTCAGCAAATAGTGATGATCAACATAGAAAGTATTCTCCATCAGGTTCAATACTAAAAAAGGAATTCAAGCAAATGATTGAACAGGTGCGTGATGCCTTAACCCAATCTAAGGGTGGTGCATTGGTTATAAAGGGTAGACCATACCCAGAGGAATTCAATGTCGTGCCATTCCCCAAGGGTTTTGTGGCCCCAAACATCAAGATATTTAATGGGGCTGGAATTCTCAGACAGCATATATAACATTTTCAAGCCAGCTGTGGCAACACGAGAAATAGTTAAGCTCTACTCTTCCAACAGTTCGTCAGCAGCTTGTTAGGAATTACTTTTGACTGGTACACTGACTTGCCTAAAAGGTCAGTTAAAACTTTTTCTGAGTTGGAACAACTATTTGTGAAAAGATTTGGCGGGGCACAACATCATGTGTCTATTGGAGAGCTCATGATGGAAAAATAAAAGCCTAGTGAAACTTTGGTGGACTATATTTTGAGGTGGAGAAACCTTAGCATGAAACGTAAACCTCAGCTACAGGAACATCATGTGATTGAAATTATACTCAAGAGCATTCATGGGCCACTCCAGTAGATTTCATGCTCAAGGGACTCACCATCAAATCCTTTCAGAAGCTACTCAGTAAAGCCAGCAGTCTGCAAGAGTAGATTAAGCAAATGGAGCCACAAGAAAAAGATAAGGTGACCAGAGTGTTCGAAAAGAAATCAGGAGTAGTAGTGACCATTGACAATGGAAAGCAGCCAATAAAGATATATGCAGAAGAGCCTCACTAGTCTTCCTCAGAGTACGCTCAGAAATAGAGTAGTCAATCCAACAAGCAACCGCCTCAGGAAGGATCACCACGAAGAGGGGATAAGAAAATGTCCTTGTAAGAGCGACGTAAAATGATGTATTCTTTAGAAGATGAAGGTATACCTAAAATATTTAGAAGTCTAATGAAGAAGCCAGAGTTCAAACTACCATATCCGAAGATTCCCGAAGAGGTGGATAAGAAGAATGAACCTAATTATTTCCCATACCACGGTTTGCTTGGGCACACTATAGAAAAATGCTTCGTCTTTAATTACTGGCTCGAGAGGAACCTTAAAGAAGAGAACATAACAATCCTGAAAGAATATTTAAAAGAACCTAAAAAAGTTTCCATAAATATGATTTTGGCCGAGCCAATCTCCCTAATCGATCTGTATGCTAGAACAATTGAATAGAGTACAACTTGAGATGAACTCAAGAGGGTTCTCAATCAAATATAGGATCCATCAAAAAATCCTTCTGTGTATACCAGAGATGAAGAATGGAATGTGTTCAGGAGTAGATCATCTAAGAAAATATTGAACAAGATCCAGTTTGTATCAAAACAAGCCTCCATTCAGAGTCCGTAGCATACCAAGCCCGAGATGAATGTTTTGTCAGGAGAGCCGTCATCGTCAAGGATGAAGATGAAGAAAAGCATCACTATAAAGATTTATAGCATGAGGGGTATGGATAGCGGGTGACTATACTAAATTGGAAGAAGAAATCACAGAAGTTAGCTTAAGGAGCGAAAAATTGTTACCACCAAGAACAACTCCAATAGATAAAGGAAAGTAGATAATGACCCGAGAAGAGATACCTCCACCTCCACCAGTGGAAGAAACACATAATCAAGACAAAATTGGAGGATCATACAAAGCATACTACAATGTGCTAGCTCATCTTAGGAAGTTGCCGACCTGACTAAGCATCTACGATGCTCTGATTCTGTCAAGGGAGATGAGAGAGTCTCTGGTTAGAGCTTTGTTTGACCCAGAGATTTTCTTAGCTCAATTGGCTAGCACATCATTAGATGAAGTTTGTTTGTTGAAATAACAGCCTGAGGTAACCTTCACAGATGAAGACTTGTTGCTCAGTACCGCCGACCACAACCGTCCACTCTACATCTCTATCAACATTGGATGATTTGTGTTATCCAGAGTTTTAGTAGATCCTGGAGCATCTCTTAGCTTGATGATTCTATGAACGCTGGCCTATTTGGATATTGATACTCAAGAGCTTACGGCTGATAAAATGATGTTAAAAGGATTCAACCAAAAGGGAGAAAGAGCCCTTGGATCAATTACATTACTTATGAAGGTTGGAGAACTCGTGACAACCGCTAAATTGCATATCATCGACTCTGAGACCTCTTTTAATGCTCTGTTGGGTCGACCATGGATTCATGAGCACAGTATGGTTCCATCATCTCTACACTAGTGTATCAAATACTGCAAAGATTGTCAAGAAAATTGCATCAAAGGAGACCTACAACCATTTTCAGTGCATGAAGTTGGTATCCATAAAAATTATGTCTACTACGCGCCTCTAAAGAAGACCGTCTTCTCTTAATAAGTTATCACAAACAAAGATGAAGATTCAAAAGAATTACAACAAGGACGCCATTCAACTCTACTTCAAAGATCTCCCACCACTCCCTTACAATGAGTTGGTGGAGGTTCTTTTAGTTCACGCACCCGAGGTCGAGGCCGGAAGTAGACGAGGAAGGATCAATTTAGATGTTGAACGGACTAGGTCAACCATCAACATTGGTGATGAAGATATTTCTGAAGACGAGATAATGATGAAAAGACAGAAAAAATCTCAGTACGAGATATCCCTAGAAGATACAGAGAAGAATGAATGTAAAACAATGTATGATCGGATAAACCACTATTTGAATGTTATGACTCTTACTCCAATTCTCCCTCAAAAAGTCAAGAGTTTAGAGGTCAAGGAAATTCATAGTGTTGGTTCAAAGCCGATCAATTTTTACCATGCTTCTGCCTCTACTGAACTTGAAAAACATGTAAATTTGGGTGATGATCCAAATGAATTAATGAAATTGCCTTTTGGTTACTTCTCGCCTTGTGTTCAAAACTTAATTCAACAGGGACACTTACCAAAAGAAAATGCCAAAAGATAAATTTCAACTTTTTGAAAAACTATGGTATGGTAAAAGTCGAACTCCAAATTCAAAAGAGGGTCTCGGATTTGGTAGAGTCGGACTAGTCGATGATTTTAAATTTTTCATGGTTGTTACTGGTGAGTCAGAAGAAGATTGCCTCAATATAGAGGATGAATCTAATGATCAACCAATAAAAGATGCTCCCCCAGAATTTGAGGACAAAATTAAATCTACCCTTGATGAATTGAAAGAGATTAACCTCGGGACTGAAGAACAACCTCGGCCTACATTTATAAGTTCTCTACTCAATAACGAAGAATCTGTAGAATTGATCAAACTATTAATAGAATTCAACGATTACTTCGCATGGAGCTATGATGAAATGTCAGGATTGTCCATAGAGGTTGCAGTTCATAAACTTGGGTTGGACAAGAATATAACCCCCAATAAAACAAGCTCCTAGGAGAATGCGCCTTGAATTAGAACAATAAGTCATAACCAAGGTGAAGAAATTAATTGACGCCAACATTGTGAAAGAAGAGCAATACCCGACGTGGTTAGCTAACATTGTACTTGTTAAGACGAAAATGGACAAATCCGTGTTTGTCTCAACTTCAGAGATTTGAACAAGGCATGTCCAAAAGATGAATTTCCACTACCCATACCTTTGATGATGGTGGATATCGCTTCAACACATGAAATTTTCTATTTCATGGATGGATTGTGGGGATACAACCAAATCAAGATGGCTCCTGAGGATGTAGCACTTACAGCCTTTATAACACCGATTGAAATTTTTTGCTACACACTAATGTCATTCGGCCTAAAGATTGCCGGAGCAACATATCAGCACGCAATGACGAAGATTTTTCACGACCTCTTTCACAAGCATGTAGAATGCTACGTACATGATTTGGTCATTAAAAGTAAATGAAAAATAGACCATTTGTATAATTTGAGGACCGTGTTCAAATGGTCACGACGATATTACATTAAAAAGAATCCCTTAAAGTGCGCCTTCGGTGTTACTTTTGTGAAATTTCTGGGATTTGTTGTCCGTCATCGGGGAATTGAGATCGACCCGGATAAAATTAAAGCTATCTTAGAAATGTCTCCTCCTAAAACATTGAAACAATTACATTCCTTTCAGGGGAAGTTGGCATATCTGAGACGCTTTATTTCTAATCTCTTAAATAGGTGCCAGCCTTTCTCAGCATTAATTAAAAAGGATGCCAAATTCATTTGGGAAGAGAAATGCCAGCGAGCATTTGAGGATGTTAAAAAATATTTAATGACATCTCCTAACTTGGTAGCCTCTATCCCAAGGAAATCTTTGATACTTTATACCTCGGCCTTAGACAACTCTCTCGGAGCCCTCTTAGCCCAAGTCAATGATGAGGGTAAAGAAAATACACTCTACTACTTGAGTCATCGCCTAATATCGACGAAGATAGGGTATCCACCTATTGAGAATCATTGTATGACATCGATTTTTGCTGCTCAAAAGCTTAGACATTACATGTTTTCTCATAAGATTATCTTAATCTTGAAAGTTAATCCATTGCAATATTTGATGACCCGACCAGCACTCTCCCAATATTTAGCAAGATGGTCAATGATCTTATTGCAATTTGATATAACTTTTGTTCCCCTACGTGCTATCACGGGACAGATACTAATAGACTTTCTTACTAACACCCACTGCCAGTTGGGCCTTCTCTCAACGATGAGTTACCAAATGAGCAAATACTACAAATGAAATTTTCTAGTGCACAACGCTGGGAGATGTACTTCGATGACACTTTGTCAGCCAAAAAAGACAAAGGATCAGGCACAGTTATGCCAGGAAAAGCATGGATTGGTTTGATCTTTATCACACCAGATAAGGGTATGTTGAGGTTCTTATACCACTTGACAGAGTCGTGAACCAGAATATGAAGCTTTAATCACCGGATTGGGGATGGAAATCTCAATGGATATAACAAACATTGTAATCTATGGCAACTCCCAACTCATCATCCAGCAAGTTGTCGAAAAATACAGAATTTTGAAATCGAGATTAACAGAATACTATTAGTACACGATGAAACTCTTGGAGCGGATTCCAGATGTAACCTTCTATCAGATTCTTAGGGGCGATAACGCCTATGTTGATGCTCTAGCAAAACTTGTTAAGGAAATGGCATGTCCCTCGGAAGATTCCATTGAAATCACAGTGCAAGGAAAACAAGTCTTGTCTTAGATTGATCTCGAAACTCTACGCGAGCTTAGAAAAGAAGAAACAATAAATGCACTTGCAGACATTAGTAAAAATTGGTGCAAGCCATTAATACAATATTTGCATACTGGAAAGCTGCCAAAAGACAAGTCTGGGACACATCATATCACAAGAACGGCTATGTCTTACGCCCTGATGGGAAGCATTCTCTACAAGAGATCATTCAAACAGATGTGGCTACGGTGTTTGAGCAGAGCTGAAGCATAAAATATTGTCAAAGAGGTACATGCAGGATTGTGTGGCACTCACCAGTTAGAGCCAAAAATGAAAATGAAGATCAAAAGACTCGAGTATTATTGGCCAGAAATGATGTCTGATTGCATGGATACAGCTAGAAAATGTCACCAATGCCAAGTGAATAAGGTGGTCTTACACCGGCCTCCGAATGTGCTACACCCAACTATTGCCTCATGGCCATTCGAGTGTTGGGGCACTGACATAATAGGTTCGATAAACCCTCCATCTTTCAAAGGACACAGGTTTATATTTTCCACTATAGATTATTACTCCAAATTGGCAGAGGCAGTACCATTACGTGAGGTTACGACACAGCACCTCCTTCAATTTTTCAAAAGCCAAATTTTTTGTCGTTTCAGAGTACCACGAAGAATAATTTCCGACAATGAAACAGCTTTCAAAAGCATCAAGATCAATAATTTTATCAAATGACATGGGATAGATTAGATATACTCTATGATTTACTATCCCAGAGCAAATGGTCTGGACGAAAAGAAAAGAGATTGGCATAACAAACTATTAGAAGCCTTGTGGGCATTCCGTACGACCTTCCGGACTACCACTTAGTGTACACCCTATATGCTCGTGTACAGATCCGAGGTTGTGCTACCGCTAGAAATCCAGACACCGTCTCCTAGAGTTTTTGTTTCCAACTAACTCACAACAGGAGAAAGTGCAAGACTCAGACTTCAATGATTGGCGAGTCTCAAAGGAAAATGACTAGAAGCACAACAACATTTGGAGCTTTACCAGGTAAAGATGGTACAAGCTCATGACAAATTGGTCCACCTGAGGATATTCAAAGTTGGTGACCTCGTACTTGTGCTCAAAAGACCTATTCTTGCATGCCGCAAAATAGATGGAAAATTTGAGAAAACTTGGAAGGGACCATTTATTGTTGAAATTTCTATACATGAGGAGCCTACCAGTTAGTGGACTTCCAGAGTGAAAGACCCATGTTACCAATAAATGGACAATATCTGAAAACCTATTACGCAGCCTGATGTCGTTTGCCTCTGCTTTCTTTGAAACTTTAAAACTTTAATTTTTTGGGGGTTATCTATGAGGTCAAACTTCTTTGACCAGGTCCAAATTTTGTAATTAATCTCAACATAATGAAAGTTTTAAAAAATATTAAACTTCAATTTTTTTTTCCTTTCCACTTTTGAGTATAATGTTCCACAAAAATTTAAACAAAATTCATTCAATTCATTTCACTAAAATAATTTAAAATTCACTTTAATAATTACTTTGTTTTGTTCTTGTTCATACCAAGTTTTGGCCCACTGAGGTTTTTCCTGTCGTCTTCAGAAAAATGTCGGGACAAAGGCTGATCTTTGCTTTCGAGGATGGCTGGAGCTTCGCACTAAATGAGCAGATGGCACTGTATGGTGGTACTAAAGACGTCAACATGAATTTTAACCAGGTTGACATGGTCTACAAAGGTCCTCTTATGAATATAGTCAGCTGCAGAGATAAAGAGGGATTGCCTTCACTGCTGAGGGTGACCGCCAAAGATAATGCATCACACAAAGGCAAGAACGTGATAAGCAAGATCCGATGGAAGGGCTGACCAAAGGAAAATATGTTGAGATTTTCAAACCTACTTTATATAGTTTTTGTTGATATTGCACTTTAAATAAAGGTATTTTTGATGTTTTGTTGCAAGAATGATGAAATAGGGTCATTGGAGAAAAAAGATGCAAAAAGGAGCGAATTTGAAGCAAAAAGGACCAAAATATGCAGAATTGAACTAGGGCGCCGACGGTGCTATCGACCCTGCCGACGGTGAGATTTGCCCAAAAGTCCAGAATTAATTCATTAAAAAGGTCCGCCGATGGCGAGATCGGCGGTTATGCCCAATCAGACTTTGGATAACGCTAAATTTTGAAAGGATGCTTAGGCAACTCTTGGGAAAGCTCATCCACATCTTTAAAGAGAAGACTTTGGCCGAAAATAGAGGAGGAGATGCTCCAAATTGAAGTGTGAAAAAAGTGTAGAGAGTCTAAATTGTGAGGAATTCTTTGAGAGATTGTAAGAGTGGAGGGAAGTGAGAGATTTCTTTCTTCTTGCCGCTTTGAAGAGGAATTTTTTGTGCTGTAAAGAAAGGAAGAGATTCAGAGGAATTTTGAGGATTGTTCTTGGGGAGAAATTAGGGATAAGTTATTTACTTATTGTAGTTCGTATGACTTTGCTTTTATATGTGAATTCCTAGTTATATTATGTTTTCCCCATGAGATCTAAGTAGTTTTCTATTTTTCTCCTTATCTTGAGATTTGTGAAATGGTGATTCGAATTGGTGAAGCCATGAAAATGTTTAAGAAATTGTGATGATCTCTTCACTTTGATGTTAATTTACTTTTAATCTAGCCAATTGATTTGTTAAAATATGTTGAGATTTACAACTAAAGTGAATATTACATCCAAGATTCAGGGAGGTCAAAGTCATTGGAAGTTGGGTGAAAATAAATAAGAAAATAATATTATCGGGCGTAGAATTGGAGATTTTAGAATGACAGACTAAAATCCCCAATTCGGTCCAATCATTTGGGTGCTGAAGCGTAGATGTTAGCTCTCAGGCGAGGGGAACGTGGGAGCTCCGAAGTGAGAGCCGATATCCTCCCAACCTAGTCGCAAATTATGTAAATAAGCGTAGGATTAGTCAATATTCTTTATGCCTGGACCAAAGGGTAAAGAATATGTATGGTCCTATTTGACACAATATAATTTGAACCAATTCACTTTATCCATTCACTATAATTTCTTGACAAGGAGAAAGATGCTTTCTTATATTAAATATCACATTTAAACCCTCATTAGTATCATTCATTATTTAATAGTTATTAAAATTATATATTTATTCCAATTGCCTATTAGTGACAGATAAACAAATTAAACTTCGTTGTTGTGATTAAAGTATTGCTTTTCCTAAAATCTTATTTCATAATTGTAAACCACTCCCCATGGGATCGATATCTAGGACTCCATTAGAGTCTTATTTTACTTGAGCAATATGTATACTTGTGTTGATAAGTGTGACTTTACAATTATTGAATATTTATTACATACATATTTATCTTATATTTTTAAGCCTATATAAAGTCACGGCCAAGTTTTTGGCACCGTTGTCAGGGAGTGAGTAAACAAAAATCACAATTAGAGTAACGAACAATTTAGGATTATTAAAAAAATTTTACTTGAATTGCAATTTTTTTTACATTTAATTAATTATATTACTGTGTACTGATTTTAAATTATATGCTTAAATTTGGACGTGAAAATCTTATACCCTACGAATCAGAATTAGAATGCACTGTTAGAAGGATTAGAAGATTAAGAAGAGAACCTAGAAATACTGATACAATGGAAAACAACATGAACAATCAAGGAATAGAAAATGAACACCAACCTAGACCCCACAAGATTATGTAAATCCTACAGTAGATGAAATTCACTTATCTATTCAAAATCCTGATGTAGCTGCTAATTTATTTGAGCTTAAACCTGTTATTATCCAAATGGTATAAAACAATCAATTTGGAGGTACACAAAATGAAGATCCTAACTTACACCTCGCTAGTTTTTTAGAACTGTTTACTACTTTTAAATATGACAGAGTCTCAAACGATTTTGTTAGACTTAGACTTTTTCCTTTTTCACTTAGGGATAAGCCTAAGATGTGGTTAAATTCATTAGCACCAGGATTTATTAGAACTTGGGGAGAACTTTCAAAAAAATTTCTTCCAAATATTTCTCTCCATCCAAAACTACTAAACTTAGAAATGACATAACATCGTTCTGTCATCTTCCATCCAAAACTGCTAAACTTAGAAATGACATAACATAGTTCTGTCAGATTGATGGAGAGTCAATATATGAAGCTTGGGAGAGATTTAAAGATATAACATCTTTCTGTCAGATTGATGGAGAGTATCCAAAACTGCTAAACTTAGAAATGACATAACATCATTTTGTCAGATTGATGGAGAGTCGAAAAACTGCTAAACTTAGAAATGACATAACATTGTTCTGTCAGATTGATGGAGAGTCAATATACGAAGCTTGGGAGAGATTTAAAGATCTTCTTAGAAATTGCCCTCATCATTCATTACCAGACTGGTGCTGCTAAACTAAGAAATGACATAACATCGTTCTGTCAGATTGATGGAGAGTCAATATATGAACTGCTAAACTTAGAAATGACATAACATCATTCTGTCAAATTGATGGAGAGTCAATATATGAAGCTAAAAAATTTAAAGATCTTCCTAGGAAGTGCCCCCATCATTCGTTACCAGATTGGTTGATAATTCAAACTTTTTATAATGGATTAGTGGGATCTTTTAGATTAATTATAGATGTTGTGGTTGGTGGTTCTTTAATGTCAAAACCTTTTGATGAGGCTTATTCATTAATAAAAGAGATGGCTACCAACAATTTTCAATGGCCCTCTGAACGGGTAAATTCTAAAAGAGCAGTTACTACCCAGATTCAGATTGCTGCAATATTAAAGAAATTAAATCATTATGGGATGAATTATTCTCCAACACCTTCTATGATGGAAGCGAATTCATCTGGGCAGTTTGTGGATGCTCAACCTTCATATGAGACCTTAAATGTTATTAATAAACCCAACAACCCTTATTCGAACTATTATAACCCAGGTTGGAAGAATCATCCAAATTTTAATTAATAACAATCTTCTACGATCAACAATGTGCAAACAACCCAATGAACCCATTAGAAAATTCATCCAACCAAGGAAATGTTAACTATAGACCCCAACAATGGGCAAACAACTCAGTGAACCCATTAGGAAATTCATCCAACCAGGGAAATGTTAATAAACAATGGGCAAACAACCCAGTGAACCCATTAGGAAATTCATCCAACCAAGAAAATGTTAACTATGGCGAACAACCCAGTGAACCCATTAGGAAATTCATCCAACTAAGGAAATGTTAACTATAGACCTGAACTATTGTAACCCAGTTTGGAAGAATCATCCAAATTTTAATTGGAATAACAATTCTTCTACAAATCAACAATGGGCAAGACCCAATGAACCCAGTAGGAAATTCATCCAACCAAGAAAATATAAATTATAGACCTTCTTATCCTCCAGGATTTAACAGGAACACTAAAATTAAGGAGAAGAAGTTGTCTATGGAAGAGCTGATATTAAACAAGGGTCAACAATTATAGAATCAAGGAAATCAATTACAAATTCAAGGAAATTAATTACAAAATCAAGGAACTGCTATTCATTGAAAACCAATTGGGGCATATCGCTACTGCGCTTAGTAATTGAAAATTAGAAACTTTTCCTAGTACTGTGGAACCAAATCCTAAAGATCAAGAAAAAGAATAAATCAAGGAGATACAATTACGAAGTGGAAAATAATTGGAAAAAAGGGTGCAAAAAGAAACAAAAATTGAAACAGAGAAAATGGATTCCGAAAAAGAAAAGGATCATGAGTACCCAGATTCAGAGTATCCATTTACACTAATGAAAATTACTGTGGAGAAACCTCCACCACCGTTTCCTCAAAGACTGAAGCAACATAAACAGAATAAAAAATTTTCAAAATTTTTAGAAATTCTTAAGAAGTTAACGGTGAATAAGCAAAATAAATAGAATAAAATTTTCCATATTTTTATAAATTCTTAAGAAGTTAACGGTGAATATTCCCTTTGTAGAAGCTTTATAGTAGATGCCCAATTATGTGAAATTTAAGAAAGATATTTTGAACAAGAAAAGGAAGTTCACGGATAATGAAATTGTTGCACTTAGTGAAGAGTGTAGTGCAATTACTTAGAAAAAGCTTCCTGAAAAATTAAAAGATCCTGCCAGTTTCACTATACCAAGTGCTATTAGTGAAAAATTTTATGGAAGAGCTTTATGTGATTTGGGAGCCAGCATTAATCTTATGCCTCTAAATTAGAATTAGGAGAAGTCTCACCTACTTCTGTAACTCTACAGTTAGTAGATCATTCAGTTACATAGCCACTACGTCTGTAATGCTACAGTTAGAGGATCATTCAGTTACAGATCGTAAGGAAGTTATAGAAGATGTGTTAGTAAAAGTAGATAAATTTATCTTTCCGGTGGATTTCATTATTTTAGATATGGAGGAAGATAAAGAAATACCTATTATTTTAGGGAGACCATTTTTAGCTACTGGAAAATCTATGATAGATGTTCAAAAAGGAGAATTAACTATGAAAGTTAATGATCAAGAAGTGACTTTTAACATTGCAAAATCTATTAAATACCCTGCTGTTGAAAGAGATAATTAATGTTTTCGCATGTAAATTAGTGAACATCTATTGAAAGAACATTTTAAAGAACATTTTGAAGAGAAAGAAAAATTTGAAGAGAGTAATGAAGTTATTTTGGACGAATTAGAAAATGAAGAATTAGATTATGTTCAGGAAAGATTTGAGAAGTTGGATATAATGGAAAATGCTGATAAAAATCTATTTACGTCAATTATAAAACCACTTGAACTTGAGTTAAAAATGTTTCCTAGCCACTTTAAGTATGTGTTTCTAGGAGACTCATCTACATTACCTGTTATTATATCTTCAGAATTAAATTATTTGCAAGAGCAAAGTGTTAGATACATTGAAAAGATATAACAAAGCTTTTGTTTGGACCTTAGCTGATATTGTGGGAACCAGTCCTTTAATCTGTATTCATAAAATTATATTTAATGAACAGTATAAACCAAGAGTTTATCCACAAAGGAGATTAAATCCGATGTTGAAAGAAGTAGTTAAAAAGGAAATTTTGAAATGGTTAGACACTCGAATTTTATATCCTATTTCAGATAGTGCATGGGTAAGTCCAATTCATTGTGTTCCTAAGAAAGGAGGAGTGATTGTTGAAACAAAAGAAAATAATGAATTAAAACCTATTAGACAAGTTACTGGGTGGTGTATTTGCATTGATTATAGAAAATTGAACACTGCCACCAGGAAAGATCACTTCCTTTTACCGTTTTTAGATCAAATAGTAGATAGACTTGCTGGGCACAAATATTTTTTTTTTAGATGGATATACCAGTTACCATCAAATTCTTATTGTTCCTGAGGATCAAGAAAAGACAACATTTACTAGTCCTTTTAGAAGTTTTGCTTTTCAAAGAATGCCTTTCGGATTATGTAATGCACCTGCAACATTCCAGAGATGTATGATGTACATATTTAGTAAGTTAATTGATGATGGATTTGAAGTATTTATGGATGATTTCTCTGTATTTGGAACATCATTTTACGCATGCTTAATTTATCTTGAAAAAAGTTTTAGAGTTTTGCGAAAGAACTAATTTTTTTCAGAATTGGGAGAAATGTCAATTTATGGTTATAGGAGGAATTATGTTAGGGCATAAAATTTTGGAAGATGGTATGGAAGCAGACCCTGCAAAAATTCAATGTGTTAGGACATAAAATTTTGGAAAATGGTATGGAAGCAGACCCTGCAAAAATTCAAGTTATATCTAAATTCCCTTCTGCTAATGCAAGAAAGATTAGGAGTTTTCTTGGACATGTTTGATTTTACAATCATTTTATTAAGGATTTTTAAAAAATTGCCAAACCTCTATGCCAACTTTTAGAAAAGGACAGGAAATTTGAATTTACTGAAAGTTGTTTAAATGCCTTTGAGTTATTAAAGGAAAAATTAATCATACCCCTATTATAGTTTCACCAAAAACATTTGAATTGATGTGTGATGCTAGTGATTATGCTATTGGAGTTGTCCTTGGACAAAAATATGAAAAGATTTTTAAAGTTATATACTACGCTAGTAAAACTCTTAATGAAGCACAAATTAACTATATTGTTACTGAAAAAGAGTTACTAGCCATTGTGTATGCTTTAGATAAATTTGGATCTTATTTAATTGGAGCTAAATGTGTTGTGCATACTGATCACTCTGCTATTAAATATTTGATGCAAAAGAAGGATGCTAAATAAAGGTTGATTAGATGGACACTTTTGATGCAAGAATTTTATCTTGTGTTTATTGATAGAAAGGGAATTGATAATCAAATTGTTGATCATTTGTCAAGGTTAGAAAACCAAGAATCATCTGACACTGACAATAAAATTACAAACAGTTTCCCTCAAGAACAACTTTATAATGATAATGAGTGGAAAATACCATGGTATGTTGATATTGTTAACTGTATTGTAAGTGATATATTGCCACTTATGCTGACATTGCAGCAACAAAAGAAATTTATTCATGATGCAAAAGCATATTTTTGGGATGAGCCTTATTTATATAAACAATGTAAAGATCTGGCTTTGAGGAGATGTGTACCTTATGAAGAAAGTGAGTTGATCATTCAAAAATGTCATGATTCTGAATTTGGATGACATTTTGGGATTGATAAAATTGCATATAAAATTTTACAAGCTGGATTTTCTTGGCCTACTATCTTTAGAGATTTTTATAGATACATAAAAACTTGTGATCAAAGTCAATGAGTAAGGAATATATCTAGAAGAAATGAAATGCCTCTGAATTTCATGTTAGAAGTTGAGATCTTTAACGTTTGGGGATTAGATTTTGTTGGACCATTTATTACTTGATTTAGGAAATCATATATATTAATTGAAGTGGAATACATTTCTAAGTGGATTGAAGCACAAGCTTTACCTTGTTGTGACACTAAAAGTGTTTCAAGATTTTTAATGNAGATTAGATTTTATGGGACTGTTTATTTGTTCATTTGGGAACTTATATATATTAATTGTAGTGGACTGCGTTTATAAGTAGATTGAAGCACGAGCTTTACCTCATTGTGACGCTAAAAGTGTTTCAAGATTTTTGATAAAAAATATTTTCACTAGATACAAAATGCCTAGAATGATTATCACTGATGGAGGATCCCATTTTAGAAATAAATACATTCAGAGATTGGTAGAAAAGTTTAATATTATTCATCGAATCTCTACTGCTTATCACCCTCAAACCAGTGGGTTAGCTGAAGTTTATAATAAAGAAATTAAACAAATATTTGAAAAGACTGTAAACCCTAGTAGAATAGATTGGTTTACTAGAATGGATACTGCATTATGGGCTTACAGGACTGCTTATAAAACTCCTATTGGAATGACTCCTTACAGACTGATTTTTGGAAAGACTTGTCACTTACCAGTAGAATTGGAGCATAAAACATATTGGGCGATTAAATAATTTAATTATAATTTGAAAGATACTAGTAAGAAGAGATTGTTACAATTAAATGAATTGGAAGAATTAAGAAATAAGTCTTATGATAACTTAAATGAATTGGAAGAATTAAGAAATGAGTCTTATTATAACAACTTAAGAAGAGATTGTTACAATTAAATGAATTGGAAGAATTAAGAAATGAATCTTATGATAATGCAGAATTTATAAGGAAAAATTAAATCTATGGCATGATCGAAAGATTAACCAAAAACACTTTGAACCAGGATAAGAAGTTTTGCTTTACAACACTAGACTGAAGTTATTTCCTGGGAAATTGAAGTCTCGTTGGTTAGGACCCTTTACTGTGACTCAAGTTTATACTTACGGAGCTGTTGAAATTGAAGATCAGAAGACAGAAAATAGATTTAAAGTAAATGAACATAGATTAAAACCATATTAAGAGGGTAAAAGACCAAATTTTAAAGAGGTTTTAATGGTCAGTCAACCTGAATAACACCTGAATAGGTCGGGCTGACGACGTTAAACTAAACGCTTTATGGGAGGCAACCCATATTTATCTTTACTTTATTTGCAATTATAGTAGTTTTTATTGAGATTATCGCTAGTTCATGGTATTATTAAGCTCTACTATTATTTACCCTTGAAACATCTTAAAAATTGGATCCATGAAGAAAAATTGGAACGCATTCGGACCAGAGCGAAACTGTGAAAATTTTGCCTTGGGCGTCGACAGCGCCCTCAACGCCACCGACGGTGGGTTTTTCCCTAGAGTCCAGACAAAATTAATATAGAAGCTTGCTGACGGCGCCATTTACCCTGCTGACGGCGAGACCAGCGAATGGACGGTTATGCTGGTTCAAATGGTGGTTTTTGGCAGTTTTTGGGTGGGAATAGTCTTTTTAAACTAAAAAATTTGAATTCCAGTTCATATTTTCCCTCCAAAAATGAAGTGAAACTCTACCAATTTCATTCCCATGGCATCCAATTCCCCTGATAATCCCAGAATGCGAGTTTTCAATCAGGGAAAGTTTATTAGTGCGTAAGCGCAGCCAATCTTCAACAAGTTGCTGATGAAGAAAAGATTAATCAAAGAACGAGGATTCGTGAATCACAAATTGAATAATCCCACGACAAATATTGAAGAAATGATAGTGCGGCGAAGATGGGAAGTGCTGTGCTACACTACTGCCTCCGTGGTGGTTCCAGTGGTAAAAGAATTTTATGCAAATTTACATGAAATCAACCAAAGAGCTGTTTATGTGAGAGGAAGATGGATCATTTTCACTCCTACATGGATCAACAAATTATATATGATAGAGAATGTTCCTGTCTGCCACTATTCAAATTTCATCCCAACGAGAAACCAGATGAATGAGATTTACCAATATTTAACGGACGAAACTGACGACTGGAAAATAAGAGAAAACGGGTATGTTAGTTTTTCTGCAACACTTCTGAATCCTGTTTCGAAATATTGGCACTTTTTCATTTCTGTGAAACTGTTACCGACAATGAAGATCGGTAAAGTTTCTAAAGAAAGNGTTGGCAGAAAAATTTAATATTATTCATCAAATCTCTACTGCTTATCATTCTCAAACCAGTGGGTTAGCTAAAGTTTCTAATAGAGAGATTAAACAAATACTTGAAAAGACTATAAACCCTAGTAGAGTAGATGATTCACTAGACTGGAGGCATTATGGGCTTACAGGACTACTTATAAAACTCTTATTGGAATGACTCCTTACATACTGATTTTTGGAAGGACTTGTCACTTACCAGTGGAATTGGAGCACAAAGCATATTGGGCGATTAAAGAATTCAATTATAATTTGAAAGATGTTGGTAAGAAGAGATTACATATTGGGCAATTAAAGAATTCAATTATAATTTGAAAGATGCTGGTAAGAAGAGATTGTTAAAATAAAATGAATTGGAAGAATTAAGAAATGAGTTATGATAACGGAAGAATTTATAAAGAGAAACTAAAGTTATGACATGATCGGAAGATTAACCAAAAGAACTTTGAACCAAGACAAGAAGTTTTGCTTTACGACACTAGGCTAAAATTATTTCCTGGGTAATTAAAGTCTCGTTGGTTAGGACCCTTTACTGTGACTCAAGTTTATACTTACAGAGCTGTTGAAATTGACATCAGAAAACTGGAAATAGACTTAAAGTAAATGGACACAGATTAAAATCATATTATGAGGGTAAAATACCAAATTTTAAAGAGGTTTTAATGATCAATCAACCTGAATGACACCTGAATAGGTCGAGCTGACGACGTTAAACCAAGCGCTTTATGGGAGGTAACCCATATTTGTCTTTATTTTTATCGCAATTATAATAGTTTGTATTTGAAATTATTGTTAGTATGTGGTAGTATTAAGATCTACTACTCTTATTTACCTTTGAAACATCTTAAAAATTGGATCCATAGAGAAAAATTGGAACGCATTCGGACCAGAGCGAAACTGTGAAAATTTTTCCTTGGGCACCGACGGTACCCTCGACGCCACCGAGAGTCCATGAAAAATTAATACAGAGGCTTGCCGACGGTGCCCTCGACCTCGCCGACGGCGAGACCGGCGAAATGGCGGTTACTTGGGTTCAAATGACAGTTTTTGGCGGTTTCTGGGCGGGAATAATCTTTTTAAACTCAAAAATTCAATTCCTAGCTCATATTTTCACTCTAATAATGAAGCAAAACTCCACCAATCTCATTCTTATGGCGCCCAATTCCCCTGATAATCACAGAATGCGAGTTTTCAATCGGCGAAAGTTTATTAGTGCGGAAGCGCAGCGAATCTTCAACAAATTGCTGACAAAGAAAATATTGATCAAGTAAAGAGGATTCGTAAATCATAGATTGAATAATCCCACGATGGATATTGAAGAAAAGATAGTGCAGCGAAGATGGGAACTGTTGTGCTACACTACCACCGCCGTGGTGGTTCCTGTAGTAAAAGAATTCTATGCAAATTTACATGGAATCAACCAGGGAGTTGTTTATGTGTGAGGAAGATGGATCACTTTCACTCCTGCACGGATCAACGAATTATACACGATAAAAAATGTTCCTGTCTGCCATTATTCCAATTTCGTCCCAACGAGAAACTAGATGAATGAAATTTAACAATATTTAATGGACAAAACTGACGACTGGGAAACAAGAGAAAATGAGTATGTTAGTTTTTCTACGACACTCTTAAATCCCATTTTAAAACAATGGAACTTTTTCATTTCTGCAAAGTTGTTACCGACAATGAAGTTCGGTAAACTTTCTAAAGAAAGTGCCATTTTGAATTACTTCATCCAAAGGGGACTGCTGATCGACATTGGATCAATGATTGTGAAGTCAATTTTCGGCCTGATTGTTCATCGATCAACGTATGGGCTTGGACATCCCTCCACAATTTTCTCACTTTGCAGTAAGTTCCAATTGTCCTACGAAAATTGGGAAAAGGTACTGCTACCTTAGAAGCCTTTGGACCCAACTGAGAGATTCCCAGTTTTTGAAGATGAAATTGACATGGCCATTATAGTAGATCAATCATCTCAAAATTCACTGTCAGTTCAACCCTTAATTCCTGATAAGTCTCTGGTGATTTTGTGCTGAATCAAGAAATTAGAAAAGGAGGTACAAAATATTATGAATGCGATTAACAATATCTCTAATTTCTTCAATCATCTAGGCTGGAGGATGAAGGAACATTTTGATCACTCTGAACAATTAGAAGATAGCTTGATACGATTGATGAGGAGGATGAAGTTAATAGAAGAGGATTCCACTGAAGAATTTCCATTCCGACCCTTCTACAACCTCTTTGTTCATGTGCAATTAATGGGTGATCTCAGGGGAGAATCTAGTATCGAGTCTGAAGATTAGTAGATTTATATTACTACCTATCTGTCTATCTACGCATTTTGATTTGAAATTTGTATTTGCTTTGCTTTAGAACTATGCTTTTAGATATCTGTATAGTTGAGACTAAGCATAGGATGTTTTGTTTTCAGCGTTTTGAGTGTTGTGGCTTGGATTGCGATGTTGAATTAATGTATTGAGGTTGAGAAAATACCAAACTTAGGTGTTTTATGTAACGTATATTGTACCCCTTGGAATTTATATAAATGTGATGTTTTGTGTTGTGAAAGTCTATATGTGGTAAGTACATCATTTAGTCACTTAAAATTATGTCTATAATGATTAAAAAGATGTAATTAAAGCTAGAAATTGATCAAAATCGCTAAAATTCATAATTTGGACAAAATCAAAAGAGCTCACCGACGGCACCCTCAACGCCACCGACGGAGGAGTTTTCCCGAGACTTAGGATTTAATTCCAATAGAGCGCGTCGTCGGTGGGGCCGACGATGCCATAGACCCCGTCGATGGTAAGCTCACAAAAAACACCTTTAACCGTAATTTTGACCAGTCAACCGCCACTATTCATCATCCCCTTCCTCCTAAAAATACCATTTTTGATCTAGGGCTTGAAAGATCTTGGAATGGGAGGCAATTTCAAGGCTTTTTGACACCGGATTTGATCATCTCTAAGTAAGGGCTTCACTGCAAACTAAAAATATTTTATTTTCACCATGGATTTATTTCATATTGAGGAGATCCAAAAATGTGAGAATGTGAAGAAATTTTGGGAAGAAATTCATGGATCTTAATGTTGAACTCTTAGAATTACTATTGGAAGCCATGATTTGCATATTTGAAGTAATTTTTGGAAATTTTCTATAAATTGATTAGATTGAAATGGCTCCTCGACAAAAGAGACGGGTTGGGTTCGACGAGCTCGCTTCGTCAATGCGATGGCTCAAACAAGATTTACTTCCATATTTAAAGGAAAGAAGTGTATACAAGATTGCATTTTTGAAAGTCAGGGAGGAGAAATCGAACGAGTTATTGCTGAGCGGAGGTGGGAAAACTTTTGTTACACCACCAACAAAGCTGATGCAATTATTGTGAAGGAGTTCTACGGCAACATAATCTATTCTGAAGATGGAATCGTTCAAGTGCGGGGATTTCCTGTTGAATTTACTGCCGCCCGCATCAACACCTTTTACGAAGTCCCAGACTTATACAGCTGCCAATATGAATCCTTTAGTATAATGGAAGGCCCCCTCAATGATGTGATCAACTTTCTCACTGATGGGAAAGGAGCATGGAAGATAAAGCAGCGAGAACGGGTAAATTTTTCTGCTTCCATGCTGAATGCCACCTCTATGGCGTGGCACTATTTCATTTCCTCTACTCTGTTACCGACCTATCACCATAGTGAGGTAACTAGAGGCTATTCTGAATTTCTGTATTCAAAATAATAGAACTATAAATGTGGAGAGACTAATTTTTAAGAATATATTGACTACGGTGATGAGTGAGACTAGTGGAGGTGTAGGACATCCTGAACTTATTTATGCAATTTGCAAACTTTCTGGAGTAAAATTTGGAGATGAAGAATGGGTTTACCCTATGAAACCCATTAGCAAGGATAATTTGAAGACTTATGAATCCCATGAGAAATAGAGAACTGGGATTAGAAGTCAAGAACCTTCTACTAGTAGAGATGTCCCCTCTACAAGTTATGACCTTCCACCTTCTAGTTCCTCTACCCTCTCTAATTTGATGAATGAGTTGACCTTGCAGCGGAAGAGCATAGAATTGATAAATGAAAGGACTGGAGGTTTAGAACGTTAACACAATTATGATAGTAAGTACCTTCAGAGACATTCAAATTTTAAGGTAGCTTATTATGAAGCTCAGGCCCGACACTACAGAGGTGAGCCTGATGTTACTTTTCCTCTGATATACTCAGTTTCAGCCCGATCCACCTGCTGATCAAGGCGATGAAGATATAGCTTGGGATTTTGATATTGAATGAAATTAATTTACTTATATTTGTACTTTTATTTTTGTGATTGTGTTTGTAATAAAAATGGATGTTTGTGTATTTGGACTTTCATTTTTATCATTTCATTGTACTTAGATGATTTTTAATTGTTGTTATAAAGTTAGTGTTATAGTTAAATGGGCATGTGTGGTTTAATAGATGTTGAGTAGTATTTTATGGATTGTAATGTAATGAGATTTTTATTTTTTCATTTTAATTGTAATTGTTTTGTTTTGTATTGTGGTTGTGTTAGGAAATATTGTGCTTGTTTAGTGTTTTAGTTTTATACTTATTTCAATAATTCATTACCCAAAAATTCCTCTAATAATTTATATGTGTAGAGAGCTCCTAATATTACAGACCAGATGAAGTAAAAATTTGAGAAGGCCTGCAAAAATTTCAGAATGATGAAAATACCTACAATACTGAGGTATGATTTATATTTATAGTTTTTCTTTCCACCTATATTATTTCATATTTAAAAATTTAAGTTTGGGGGAGGGAAGAAAAAGAGTAACTATTAGATGTCCTCTTTTTCAATATTTTCAAAAATTATTTATATGATCTTATGTCGTGAATTTAATTCAGGTAACTATATTTTTGTAACTATTTAAATTGATAGATTTAAAGAAATATTTTTGTAATGAAAATTAATTTTGTAACTTAAGATATTTAGTGTAAGAGAATAAGATTATAGTTAACTATTTAAAGTAAAGGAAACTATATTTTGAAGTATTAAGTTGAAAATTCATTTGAGAAGAAAAAGATTGGGGCTCAATGATGTAAAAGCTATGAAATATTTATAATTTGAAGTATTAAGAATCTGAAAATTCATTTGAGAAGAAAAGATTGAGGCTCAATGATGTAAAAACTATGAAATATTTATAAGGAAATTCATTTAAGAAGAAAAGATTGGGGCTCAATGATGTAAAAACTATGAAATATTTATAAGGTTGAACACTTTAAGTTTCAAATTTAGGGAAAGAAAAGTGAAGTTCAAAATCATTAAAGTTTATCAAGGTATAGTAATCCTCACTATAAAAAGAAAAAAAAAAGAAAGGATTGAAAACAATCCAAATGGAAAAAGAGAGAAAAGAAAAAAAAAATATGAAAGTGAGGAGAAGCTTGAGGATATGCCTAATAAAAAATGGCTTCACTGGAACTACCTAAAGGGAAGAACTAAATACATTCCTGAACTTATATTTATGGAATAGATCTTTTAATAGTAGGGCTCTCTTGAAGTTTCTATCTTTGGAATATTCTAAGTGACTTAATATTGCAACATATAGTCATTCTTGAAATGAATAGAATACTAGAACTCCTAAACTTGATGCCTAGATAATCTTGTGGCTACAGAGTTAATTCAATTACTTGAATTTTTTTTTGAAAATCTCACTATGATATTTATTTAAATCAAACTTATATTATTTCTGAATTAAGACTTTACTACAATAGATCATAACTTTTATGTAGTACTAAAATTACTTGGGGACAAGTAATAGTTAAGTTTGGGGGACTTTGACCAAAGAAAAATATGTTGAGATTTTCATACCTATTTTATACTATTTTGGATGATATTGCACTTTAAAAAATGGAATTTTTGATTTTTTTGCTGCAGGAATGGTGAAATAGGGTCAATGGAGCAAAAAGATGCAAAAAGGAGTGAAAAGGACCAAAATGTGTAGAATTGAACTAGGGCGCCGACGGCGCCATCGACCCAGCCGACTAAGAGATTTTCCCTAGACTCCATAATTAATTCATTAAGAAGGTCTGCCGATGGCACCATCGACGCCGACGGCGAGCTCAGCGGTTATGCCCAATCAGGCTTTGGATAAGGCCAAATTTTAAAGGGTTGCTTAGGTAACTCTTGGGAAAGCTCATCCACATCTTTAAAGAGAAGACTTTGGCCAAAAATAGAGGAGGAGAGGCTCCAAATTGAAGTGTGAAAAAGTGTAAAGATTCTAAATTGTGAGGATTTCTTCGAGAGATTGTAAGAGTGGAGGGAAAATGAGAGATTTCTTCCTCCTTGCCGCTTCAAAGAGGAATTTTGTGTGTTGTAAAAAAAGGAAGAGATTCAGAGGAACTTTGAGGAGTTTTCTTGGGGAAAAATTAGAGATAAATTATTTCCTTGTTGTAGTTTGTATGACTTTGATTTTATATATGAATTTCAGGTTTTGTTGTGTTTTCCCCAGGAGATCTGAGTATTTTTCTTTGTCTTTCACCTTCTCTTAAGATTTGTGAAATAGTGACTTGAATTGGTGAAGCCATGAAAATGTTCAAGAAATTGTGATGATCTTTTCAATTTGATCTTAACTTACTTTCAATCTGGCCAATTGATTTGTTAAAATATATTGAGATTTAGAGCTAAAGTAAGGATTATACCCAAGATTCAGGGAGGTTAAAGCCCCTTGAAGTTGGGTGCAAATAAATAGGGAAATAATATTATCAGGCGTAGAATTGGAGATTTTAGAGGAAAGTTGGGTGCAAATAAATAGGGAAATAAAATTATCGGGCGTAGAATTGGAGATTTTAGAGTGAAAAGTTGGGTGCAAATAAATATGGAAAAAAAATTATCGAGCGTAGAATTGGAGATTTTAGAGTGACAGACTAAAATCCCCAATTTGGTGCAAATAAATAGGGAAATAAAAATTATCGAGCGTAGAATTGGAGATTTTAGAGTGGAGGAATAAAATCCCCAATTTAGTCCTATCGTTTGGGTGTTTAAGTGTAGATGTTAGCCCTCAGGCGAGGGGAATGTGGGAGCTCCAAAGTAAGAGTCGGTATCCTCCCAGCCTAGCTGTAGATTCAGTAAACAAGCATAGGATTAGTCGATGTTATTTATTCCTGAACCAAATGGTAAAGAATATGTATGCTCTTATTTGACACAATATAATTTGAACCAATTCTCTTTATCCATTCACTATAATTTCTTGACAAGGAGAATGATGTTTTCTTATATTGAATACCACATTTAAACCCTCATTAGTATCATTCGTTATTTAATAGTTATTAAAATTATATATTTATTTTAATTTCTTATTAGTGACAGATAAGCAAATTGAACTTCATTGTTGTGATTAAAATATTACTTTTTCTAAAATCTTAGTTTGTAATTCTAAACCACTCTCTGTGGGATCGATATCTAGTACTCCATTAGAACCCTATATTACTTGAGCGATACGTATACTTGTGTTGATAAGTGTGGATTTACAATTATTGAATATTTATTACGTCCATAATTATCTTATATTTTTAAGCATATATAAAGTCGTAGTCAAGCGCCCAGCTGTCTACCTTCCATGATAGCTACACCAGCTGGAGGCCGAGTAGCCTCCAATAACGAGCGACTGCCAAGTACTTCGCTTAGCAAGACAAAACTCAACAATGCCAACCGTAAGAAGCAGATGGCTTTTCTAGGACAAGAATGCAAACGTCAGAGAGAGACATACAACTTACTCACCCCTATTCCTGAGGGGAAAATTTATGATCCGGAAATGAAAGAATCTTCTGCCAACCTACCCACCACAAATGAAGAAGTGGGGTTTGTTGCAAAGTCTGATACACTTTTAGTTTCATATGTTTTATGCAAGGGTTGCCCGACGTGCAACGCTGAAATACCGACCAGGACATCAGCCACAGGGGCGTTGTAGAATGCTCGGATTACAATGTTTTATATTTACAATGTTTCAGTACATTTGAAGAGTATACCTCCAGCACTAATGGGTCTTAGACTTCAGATTTTATGATGGATGAGCCATATGTCCCACTGGGGACAAATCAGTATGTGCCATGGAGCCAAGGGTCGTACATCCCACTAGACGCCGTGTCTCATGTTCCGGATCAACCAGTGCCAGTTTAGGTTTCCACCAATGTTCAGAGGGAGGAACGCCTGCGACAGCTACCGACCCCTAGTACGATGGAGTACTAAAAAATAAGCAAAGTAAATAAAAGAGAATCTGAATTTTATGAAGAAGTCCAAGGAAGAATCATCAACATATTGGAAGGCCTGGAGCTGTATACCAGGGTTTTCTCTAAGAGTGGCGAAAGAAGCATTCTTGACTGCATTTTTGATTTGAGAGATAGAGGCCGAGCAGGCCTTCTCAAGGAAAGAGCATACTCTGAGCCGAAGAAATTGATGAGAGAAAAAAAAAAGAATCACCATTCAGTGTGGCTGCTGCTACAACTTCACAAATGACAAACATGGGAATCCGCCTGGGATCCTCAGATACGATCAAGTAGATCCACTACCACCAATGATAAAGTGGATGATCAAAAGAATGGTCAAATGGAGTATTCTTCCTGCTACCTATATTCCAAATAGTTGCATCATAAACATTTATGACGAGGGAGACTGCATACCTCCTCACATTGATTATCATGATTTTGTAAGACCCTTCTGCACGGTCTCATTTCTGAGCAAGAGTAACATCTTATTTGGGAATGAAATTGATATCATCGGCCCTGGTGAATTCAAAGGCTTTGTGGAGATTCCTATTCTAGTCGGTTGAGTCTTGTTTCTTAAAGGAAATGGTGCAAATGTTGCCAAACATTGCATTCTACTGGTACGACATCGTAGGGTGTCCGTGACCTTCCGCATGATGGACGACAACAAAATACCATATGGATTTTAGCCAGACAATGAGCTGGAAGAGCTACCGCCGTACGAGTTATGAGAGGGTTGTACCTCTAAGTACATGCAAGGGAAATCTTATCCTGGAGCATGGCTTAAAAGGTCTGCTCAATCAGGAGCTCGTCATACCTGGTACAGATGGTCAGAGGGGTTTCACTCTTTTTTAAGCAACATGATATGTATCTAATATGTTTAGCCTACAATGTATTCATGGTGTGGGTTGATCTGGATCTACTTCAACATGCAGTATATATTGTACCTTTTGAGGCATTAGCCTTTGTTTGATCCGAGACATCTTTATTGAAGTAGATTAATGGAAATTTCTCTCAGAAATGTTCCTTTTTATCAGTTGTGTTTTTTTACGATGGATGGAAGCCATGAACCACATGTTGGTTCAGAATTTCAATAAATGAAGAACAAAACAACAAACCTTTAACAATAAATAAAATTTAAATAAAAATAATCACAAATGAATAAACAATAAAACAAATTTTTTTTGAAAATCAACCAATTAAAATTAAAATTTTAAAGACATATTTTTGAAAAAATAAATGTTATAAAAAACAACAAGAAAAGAAAATGAATCTGTTGAGTGTATTCTCTCGATTTTGGAGTTTCTTACTCTTTGTGCGCATAGCACAACCATCTTTATCTGCATTAACTTTTTTCACATCCCCGCAAAATTTCACATTCTGCATAAAACCCCACAAAGCTATATAAATCTTCTTCAACAAAATCAACATTTTCACATGACACATTTTTGCAAATTCAACTTCACAAACACTCTACACTGGTTTCAAATGATTCTTGGGGTCATTACCAAAATTTTGACTCTCCATATCCGAAGATCGGTGTGAGGCCCCCTTCAATGCATGTTAAGGCTTTCAATTCCTTCAAATTTCAAATTTTACGAGGATCGGTGTGAGACCCCCTCCCTTCAATGGATTTTAAGGCCTCTAATTCCTTCAAATTTCAAATTCTCTGAGGATTGGTGTGAGGCCCCCTTCGATGGATATTAAGGCTTCTGATTCCTTCAAATTTTAAATTCTTCGAAAATTGGTGTGAGGCCCCCCTCTTTCAGTGGATGTTAAGGCTTCCAATTTCTTCAAATTTCAAATTCTCTGAGGATCGGTGTGAGGCCCCCTTCAATGTTTTCAAGTCTTCTTATTCCTTAAAATTTCAAATTCTTTTAAGATCAAAGTGAGACCCCCTTCAATGGATGTTAAGGCTTCCAATTCCTTCAGATTTCAAATTCCCCCAGGATCGGTGTGAGGCCCCCTTCAATGGATGTTAAGGATTCTGATTCCTTCAAATTTTAAATTCTCCGAAGATCGGTGTGAGGCCCCCTTCAATGGATGTTAAGGCTTCCGATTCCTTCAAATTTAAATTCTCGAAGGATCGGTGTGAGGCCCCCTTCAATGGATGTTAAGGCTTCCGATTCATTCAAATTTCAAATTATCTGAGGATCGGTGTGAGGCCCCCTTCAATGGATGTTAAGACTTTCGATTCCTTCAAATTTCAAATTCTTTGAAGATTAGTGTGAGGCCCCCTTCAATGGATGTTAAGGCTTCCGATTTCTTCACATATTCTATTCATATATTCCCCACAAATTTACATGTGTGAATTTGCATATTTTTTGCATGAACACACATAATCTCTTGTCACCTCTTGGGTTGGATGTGAGTCCTAGTGCTTTCCTTCCTAAAGTGACATACATATTTTCTTGCTACCTCTTAAGTTGGATGTGAGTCCTGGTACTTTCCTTCTCAATGTAACACACAAATTTACTTGTCATTGTTTGGGTTGGATGTGAGTCCTGGTGCTTTCCTTCCTAACATGATGCACATATTTCCTTGTCACTGCTTGGGTTGGATGTGAGTCCTTGTGCTTTCCTTCCTAACATGACGCACATATTTTATTGTTACCTCTTGAGTTGGATGTGAGTCCTTGTGCTTTCCTTCTCAATGTAAAACACATATTTTCTTATCGCCTCTTGGGTTGGATGTGAGTCATAGTGTTTTCCTTCCTAACGTGATGCACATATTTTCTTGTTACCTATTGAGTTGGATGTGAGTCTCAGTGATTCCCTCCTCAATGTAGCAGATATTTTCTTTTGGATCCAAATGTGAGCCTCTGTTTTTTCCATCTCGATTCGGCC
This sequence comes from Phalaenopsis hybrid cultivar, assembly GCA_002079205.1. NCBI lineage: Eukaryota > Viridiplantae > Streptophyta > Magnoliopsida > Asparagales > Orchidaceae > Phalaenopsis > Phalaenopsis hybrid cultivar. Next base: position 65,639 of record JXCR01134561.1, read on the forward strand.
CTCCTACAAAATCCTATTCTTTTCTTTTGAAATAAGTTTCAAGAACACCTTAAATGGATTATGACATCCGATTCTTATTCCGGGATTGATACCTAAATTTCAATTCCACCTCGGGGTCAACACTTATATTCTGGCTCCCATCCTTCATGAATACCTGAAATTTCATAACTCAAAATTCACTCTCCAATCCCCAGCGAGAGTCACTACTCCTTGATTTCAATCTAATGATCATCTGCTAATTTCCCAGCAGAAGCAAATTGCACACAACTCTACACATACTTCCGAGTCAGTTGACTTAGGAGTTTGTATTGATTTTTATTGATCTCATCGGTCAACGCCAATACGCGTGGTGTGCTTGCCCAGCACACCACCCCTATTCGGGGTTCATTTGTTGATCTCACTTTTGGTTGAGCTTTAGTTTTTCCTCTTTAGTAGCCTAAGGTCTAACCGTAGGACTTTCCTATTGACTCTTCTTAGAAAACTAGAAATGAAACCCTCACCATTAGAAGTTCTACACTTCTTTTTACTCAACTTGAAGTTCCACATATTGGTCCGAACCTCAAGCACTTAGTAGGTGGGGTCACTATGAGGGAACTCAAGATGAGTTACCCTTCGGACTGCTAGACCTTACGATTAACCCTGGGCGTTGGTCTAGGGCTAAGGCACTCACTTGTAATCATTTACACTCACAATCACTCACTATCCTAAACTCAGAATTTCTAGGCTCTGGTGCCTTGATACTTTTGGGAGACTCTTGTAGTTGGTCCCCTAAACCCACTAGCCCTAGGCTAGCATTTTGCTAAGACCACTACATAGAGGACCCAAAATGGGGTTTCCATTGGTCCATGGCTTATTGATGATGGTTGGCCCCAACTCTACCAAGACACCCAACCTAGCCTTTTGCCCCTAAATTCCCCCAAATTACCTAGATACCCTTGGGGCTCCAAATTTGACAAAATTTCCAAATTTACCCAAAATACCCAACTTGATTCAAAAAATCATTTTAAACACCTTGAAAACACCCAAACTACCTAAAATCATCAAAATTGGCCAAATTACCAAATTACCCCTCCATACCCCAAAATTCCAAAAATTCCAAAAAATCCCAAAAATTCCCATAAACTCCCAAATATTCCTAATTTCATTTTTTGCAACTATCACATGACCCAATTTGTCCAATTTGACCGTCTTTGACCAATACCCCCAAATTGTATTTTAAAGACCCATATTTTCCACAAATTACCTCAAATGTCTATCAAATTGGTCTCAATTTCCCCCAATTTCGATTTTAAGCTCAAATTCACTCTTGATATGACCAATCTAAACCAAATCCTAGCTAAATTGGTCCATGATTTGAACCCAATTTTGAGCTAAACCAAAAATAAAATTTTAGCCCTATGGCTTGGTTCCACCAAATTGAACCCATAGCCTACTCAATTGGCCAAAATTTGTGTTGAAAACCTTCATAACATCCCCATAAATCAAAATTAACCTTCAATTGGCCTTGTTGACACCTCAATTTCATTTGATTTGAACGTAAGACCAAAAGCCCCAAATTTTCCCAAATTGGCCATGTTACAAAATCACACCAAATTGATGGCCTTAGCCCCAAAAATTTCACTCCACCCCTTCATGAAGAATCTTCAAAAAACCTCTCTTGATCATTTGAACCATTAAATTTGGACTTAGCCCAAGACTAGCCCAACCTAGATCCATGTCTAGCTCAACATGCCCAAACTGACCAAATTTCAAAAATCCCTCAAATTAACCTACCAATTGAACTCAAAATCACTTCAACCCTTCACCAAAAACTTCATGACAACCATCTACACAATGATGATCAATCAATTTGGTCAATTGACATGGATAGCCTAGCCCAAACCCAAACTTTGATCACTTGAACCCATGCATTAAACATGATCAAACAACCTTAAAGCAATCAATTTAACTCCACCTCAGACATTGGTTAGACCCTTAGACTGAGCCAAAACCCATCTAACCACCTAAACTAAGCCATGGACCAAAAGTCCCCCAAATTAAGGGATCTTATTTCCAAAAATTCACATGCTTAAGATACCCTTACCAAAACTAAACCCCATTACATTAAATTGCTTTGACAGATTCCCCTAGATGCACTGAGCTCATACCCACCTCCCCCTGCCATGGTCGGCTTGCCTAGTCACTGGAAAAGCCAAAACTGAGAGACACCCCCTCTTGAATTTTACCTAAATCAAACCTAGAGGTCAGCTCAGCCAAATCAATTTGTAGAGCTCCTCTGCCCTCCACCTAAGCACCACAAAGCACCCAAACATTTGCCCTGAGAGGCACCCCATGCCCATTTTTATAAATACTCACCTCCACGGCCATGGGAGAGGTGCTAAAAATTTTTCAGAGAGAGCTTCCCAAATCACTCGCAAACTTCTTTGAGATCTCCACAGCCCATTCCAATCACTCCATTGCCTTGATTCCCCCTGTGTAACCCTAATTTTGAGCTTGAAAATTATGGCAAAAGCAGGACATCCCTGAAAACTCCACCAAACTTCAATTGCTTGTGCCCACACCTTCACAACAGTAAAAGAAGATAAAAAACCATCAAATCACCCTCTGCAATAGCCTCTACAATAGCTCTAGACCAACACCCAAAATTGATCTTGATCAAAATCACACTTAGGGCTTACACCAAGACTAGAGGCTCAATCTCTAACCTCCTTGGATCCCAACGAACGTAAATGAACCTCTGATTGAAGCTTTACCTCTCAAAGCCAAGGTATAAAACTTCTTTTATTCCCGAGCCTAGTTGAACTCTCCATTTGGTTTGGGTTGATTGCATGGCATCATAACCGTATGGATATGTGCTTCTAGTCTAGACGAGCATTTTAAAAAAAAATTCATCTAATTTGGATAAGAAATGAGAGAGATCTTAAGGCTAAAAGATGGGTGGTTCTTGGGCTAGGCTATCGGAGACGATGACGGAGCGTCGTTCGATCGCGTGTGTATCGGATGGATTGTCAAGATCAAGCCGGACAGTGCTTCAGAACATAAATCGTGAGCTAAGTCAGCACTAAGGTGGATGGCGGCATTGAATGGGAGCACGCCGCGTGGAGCTTCAAAGCCGCCGTAGGTTGATGTGGCACAACGCATTTAAAAAGATAAATAGGAATTTAATTAATTCAGAAAACAATCGCTAACTTAAGAAATTCATATCTTAGTGTAGAAAATTCACAAAAATAAAATAAAAATATCCACTTGCTCAGTGAACAGAGTAAAACAATGTGGAAATGATTTGGAATCCATGTGATAAAAATTTTATTTTTAACTAATTAAACACTGATGTTTTGATTCTCCATGCATGCAATAAGATCACCATGGCTTGAAATTTTAGCATGTTGTTGCCTCTATCTTAGAGAAAATTCCCTGATTTTTCTAAAGTCAGAGGAAGTCCCTAGAAAGAGAATCATGTTTTTCAAGTATATGTGCATTATTTTCTTAAAATAATCCTGAAAATTAGCTTGTTGCTTAGAAAAATCCAAGAAAATTTTGGAAGGTTTATGTTGACTAGAGAGCCTTTAAGAAAATTTCTTATGAGCCAAGTCATTCAAAATACACCTAATCTTTACAAACCCTAAATCACTAAAATAATTAATTTTAAAAAATACAAACAACAAAATGACTTGATTTTTTATCTCCACTACTGTTTAGGATCCAGAAAACTCACCATAATAATTACAAAGCACTTTAATTTCATTTGATAACTTAAACTAATTTTTCAAGTTAATTAACATTTTTGGCACTTAAATGATTTTTAAGACACAAAATATAACTCAAAAATTTATAAAAACTTATGTTTTGAGTTCTCTAAGATTAGGGGTATTTTAAAAAAAATGATATTTAAAATAAAAACTTGGTTTTTAAACTATTTTAAATATATAAATAATTAAAATCCCTAAAAATTACAAAAATAATAAAACTCATGAAAATATTCTAAATTGCTTCCTAAGTAGTTAAGAACAATTAGAATATTTTTTCTGATTTTCTAAATAAAGAAACTGAATTTCAAAGCTAAAAAATAATTTTTAAAGGCTAAAAATGAGTTTTCACCAAAAATAATTTCAATAAATCAAATAAAACTTAGAAAAATATAAAATTTTCTTCCTTAAGTTTTCTGACCTAAGGAGGATTTTTCAATAATATAAAACTTAATTTTCTCCACTAAAAATATTTTATATTTAATAAATACCTAAGAATCTAAAATAATTCTTAAAATTTAAGTAAAATTCAAAAAATAATGAGATTTGCTCCAAAGAATTCTCTAGTATAGGTCCTCCTGCAGTAAAAATTTCAAGGGATTAGAGATTACGTTGGTTAAGTTAGAAATTTTCTTTGAAACATCCTATTTCTGCATGGCAATAATTATATAAATTATATTAAATTTTAAAAAATCACATTTTTGCCTCTGATGTCTTAATTGACCCATGAATGAGGTAGGATAAAAATTTCAAAGTCATTTAGATTAAATTTGGTAATTATCAAGTGTTAGAGCCTTAGGGGCAAATATGTTGTTTTGAAAATTTAGCCTTAATTAACATTTAGGCTTAATTCAAAGAGAGAAATGGCTAACATCTCATATTAATTTGGATGTTTGAAACACAAGTGGTTATTTGGTAGAAACCAACCTTACTTTCTTAATTAAAAAGATAAGTTAATAAATTTTTAAATTATTAAAATTTGGAAGTTCATTAAAATAAAATGAACCCAGGGCTTAGGGGTATGACTTTTGAAGTCAATAATTAATCAATTTAATACACATATTTTGATTTTCAATAAAATTCAAATAATTGAATCATAACCACCTAAAGCTTAACCTTTCTAAAATTAATTAAGACACTCACTAAGGTCTTAAGGGCTTACTAGTGACTTAGGCTAAATCAAGGCTGATTAAATAGAGATTAGACAAGTAAACATCATTTAAAATTAGAACATCTTTCAATTACTACAAGCCCAGTTAGGACCAAAATTTGGCTAAGTGTTCCACTAACTCTAACTTGTCTTTTTAAGGGTCTTCACCCACATAATTTTCAAAATTAAATTGCAGATGATAATTACCCTATTCTTAAGGATAATTGATACATCAATGTTCATTGAGCATTAGGGTGTTTATAGGATGAATTATTAAGCAAAACATAATAGTTTTAAAAGAGCTAGGATTTTTCCACCAGGCAACGATAGAGTAGCACAGACCTGCTTCTTTCTCTAGAGTAACTTAATATATTTTGCTTTACAACATCATTCTTAATTAAACTCCTAAGGACCCACCAAGATATGACCTAGGGTTAGATAGGTCATCAAAATTTTACTTCCCTGTTTCATATAAACTGCCTTGACATGCCTTTTTAGTTTCAGGTGGTGGAACGAGAAGATTTGCCACGTACGCTTTTACAATTTTCAGAGTTGTCTTTCTTGTACTTTCATACTGTACGTTTATACCTGCAAATTTGCATGTTAAACAATGATGTCACTGAACACGAAAACTAAAACTATTAGGATAACCACAAAACCAAAACCAAAACCAAAAACAAAACTAAAATCGACCAAGATAAAATTATCTGCCACAACATTAAAAATACAAAACAACTCAAAATTTAATCACAAACATCACATAAAACTACAATTGCAACGAAATTAAGATGTCTCTATCGGATGATCGGGGATTCCTCAGAGGAGGTAACCTACGGTTGCTAATGAGGCTTCCCACGGTCTAAATGAATATATGGAACACATTAAGTTGAGTTTAGTAAGTTCATTTGAACTAAGTGAATCTAATCGAAAATAGTGGTGTCGGAATGAGGGAACCGTAAAATCCTTACCGGTGTCCCTCTAATCAACTTTAATATGCCCCCATAAAATTTTAAGAACATCAACCATATGGCCACCTAATTTAAAATCATAACTTGACACACTAGAAAAATCAAACTCGTCCCAGCAAGGAGCTTGGAGCTAGCAAGGTGGGCAACACGACCATCTTCAACAAGATAACCTGTCTTCCCCAGCTAAACCAATCTTCCTTCCTTAGATATAAATAACAAAGTCATAGGACTTTGAGGTTGCTTGCTTATGCAACATAAATCCTCACATTATCCTTAGGCCTTTTTACAGCCCTGCTATATAATATAAGCCCTAACTCGTCTTAGGATTCCTAGGCTGTCGTTTGTCACGACCCAAACCCTCACATCTTCCAGCCTATTTGTGTGATAGTTTCACACGACTGTAAGCCCTAACTAATAAAATTGGCAGGATGAAACACCTAAATATTTTTCCTCAGAAATGAAGTCAAACATTAGGATAATGTGGGAAGTCACCGGGGTCGTCCTCTGGATCTATGATATCCCATAGTTCTTCCTCCTTTGGACTCTACAACAAAATTTTCCAAATTTGAACTTATCCCCTTTCACACCTCTACGTTCGATCTCATTGAAAAGTTCTACCCTTTGAAACTCCTTGAAGACAATATTTCCTTATTTTTATCGAGAGCCCTCTTAGGTGCCTTTGGTCTTTTAAGATGTAATTAACTATAGGGGATTGCCTTTATAGAAAGCATGTCCTAACACAGCTTAATATAAACCCTATTTAACTCCTTATATTAAATATGGGAAATTTTAGGAAAATACAAAGGTTTCGTAGACCAAATAGATGTCATATATTCATTAGTTTATTTGATCGAGCCTTATCCTCAAGTCTTGTGTTTATCCTTCGGGTTAGATATAGGATTTGAGGTACAATGCTCTTTCTTTTAAACTATGAAAAAATGAGGTTAGTTTGATTTCATATTTTTCTAAAACTAAATATATAGGTAAGTTAAAATATCCTTCCGAAGCGGGCAACGGGATTTCAATTCTGGTGACCGACAGTTTCTTACGGGTAACTCTCTAACCAAAAATAGCCTCGACACTGCTTATCATCCCCAAACTAGTGTTTTAACAGAAATATCTAATTGTGAAATTAAAAAATTTTTTTTCATTACTCAAAATTTTAACTAAATTTTTTTACTCATTTCTAAAATCAAATTTTACTTCCCTAATATAACTAGATCAATTTTTACTTTCAAATCAAATTCACTGTAGTTCATTGAGAACAAATAAAATTAAAGTTTTAAAAATATTTTTCATCCCCCCCCCCAAAACTTAAATTTTTAACATATTAAACAGTTTAACATCAAATATATATAAGCAAGAATAAAAATAAGAATAACATGCTTACAAGAATTTTTATACCCTAATGATACAAGTATAAAACTAAAAATATGAGTAAAATTAATTTTGATCAAATTTTCTAATATTTTCATTTCAATTCAACATGTAGAGATTCAATAGACTTTTAAATAGTGGGTATAAACATAAAAGCAAACTAACACACTAACCCGACTTCACAATCTCAACATAAAAATAAACTCACAAACATGACAAAAGAAAAATATAAGGTAGCGGTTTTCTAAGTTTCAAATTTAAGATTTATGCTAGCAAGATTTTCAACTTTACAAAAAACATAGAATTAAGTTGAGTTCTAAACTAACTAAATCACAAAACTCACAACAGTTAATTCCATAGAATTTTAAAAAAATTTACTAACTAACACAAACATGATAATACAATTAAAAATAAAAGTCTCACACATCACAATGTCTAAGCAAGTACACAAACATACATGTCTCAAGTTAAAAACATGAAAACACATCACATCAAAATTCTCACTTAAAGATAAAAGTTTATACCACATCACATAGTTCAAATCAACACATAGATGCAACTGTAGCAAGCCCAGACCACATATTTCATAGCATATTACAATCATAAAAATAAATCTCTTAGTTCTACTCCTCATCCTCTAAATCCTTGCTATCTCAAACTTCTACAGGCTCATAATCAGGGTATCTAGGATATGGAGGAAATTGCACTCCTTGGTTATCTCTAATGCGGCACTCCAAATATGAGTGAAATTTCTCTTCATAATCACTTTTTCTCCTATTATACCTATCAGTATGATCTGCAAAACATTATCCATTTTTCTCTGCAAAAATTGATCTTGGGTCTCAGTAGACTCACCTCTATATTTAGAAGCACGTGAGGTAGATGATCTAGATGTAGAAGCAACATACGTCTCCATTCAATAACTTTTGGAAAATCCTCCTCTCCATCAAAAAATAGAATGCTCAAAATAATTCTTCACATTCACCTTAGTGATGGGCTTTAGAAGAAACACCACCTCCTCCCAGCCATCATGTTTAACTCCAGCCTTCTCACACAAAGAAAAGATCAAGGAAGCAAATCCCATACCTATAGTAGTAATGGAAGTGGCAGAACTGATGATAGTCTAACAAATCAAAGCTCCTATGTTGATGAGCTTTCCTTCCAAAATACAATAATTTAACGTAACTCTCTCTGGACACTTCACTGAGATGATTTGTTCATAGCAGACGAGCAGAAATAAAATAGTGTCAGGCCTTTGATGGTGCACATATCTTTGAAGTTGAGAAGTTGACTCTCCTCTCATTAGTGATCTTCTAAAGTCCTCTTCCAATTTCAAGTAAGAAATAATCTCGTCTAACACCTCTTCAGTCGGACTATAATTTGCATAAAAAAATAACGTACCAGGTGATAGATGATAAAATAAGTTGATTACCTCCGGTGAAAAAGGTAACAACTTTCCATTAACCTTGACTCTATTTTCTTCAGCCTCAGGGAGGTTTGGATAGAACTCCCTAACAAAAGAAATAACCGCCACAGCAGAGAAACAGCCGAATCATTCCCACTGTCAACGAATGATCAAATCCTCTACATCTCCATCTGGATTCCTAAAACACCGCTCCTGAATTAGTTTTCATGATTGCAACGCATCACTGTACCAATCGTGAGCCTTCGAACTAATAAATTTACTCAAATCAAAGGGCTCTTTCCTTTGATCCTCTTCATTCTTAGTGTCATTCTACAAATTTTATAAATTCCAAAAATAACCACAAAAATCAAGTCTAAATTACTAAACTAAGCTTCCAAGGTATAAACTACACTTCCCATGCAATTTCCATAGATTTTTTTCTCATTTTTCACCATGAATAGTGGATCTTTGAATTTCTACAAATGTGCTACAAAAACAAAGTGAAAAACCAAAATTTTTGCATAAAAGTAAAGCTCTTACCTCAAGGAACATAAATCTAGCAAATTTCACTTGATTCCATCAAGAAATCTTCACATTAGATGTGCCCTAGCCTTCCAAAATCATGATTTTGAGAGGTTGAATGTGACCGGAGTCGTAGAATTGGTGATTTTCGGGCCAAAATTTCACTTTTAATCGTTCGTAAACCAGTTTTCGTGAACTGGTGCTTAATCGCGGGTAAGTGGCACTTAGGCTCCTACCTCTCGAGTTTGCTCACACTTAAGCGTGAGATGTGGTGCTTAGGCACCAGTGCATGATTTTCAAAATTTTCAAATTAAAGTAAAATGCATTATTTGCTTAAGTAAATCACCCTTAAATGGTCTCATAACACTTAAATGACTATTTTCAACTTTTTATAACTCCCTTTTCTCTCAAAATTCTCTATAATAACTATTTCAATTTGAGGATAAAAATAACACAAATTTTCACAAACAAACTTATATTAATTCACAAACAAGTACAAATCCTATAAAACATTTAATTCTTACTCCAAATAGTCTTGGATGAGAAAATTTTCCTAAATACAAATACACAACAATCATTTCACAATTAAACACATATAAGAGTCATTAATACTAAAAACAAGACTATTAACACTAAACCACTTGAAAACAACAACTTCTAACACAGAAATTCTAAACTTAATTCTATTCTTCATTTGAACGAACAAACTCATGGCTTTCATTAGTCTCTCTAGGAATATAGAGTTGATAAAACAGACGGTGGTGACGAGCTCTAAAATTATCTTCTTCAATCCACTTCTGCTTTATGAACATTGCCTTATTTGCTTCCTCTATATAACTTATGTGGCTAAATTGCATCTTCAATTTTCATCCAATATGCTCTAGATGTGCATGCAACTCAAGTAACTTGGTCTCCAATAAAGCCATAGTATTCTGAATTTTGTTGATCTTTTCTGATATCCCTTCAATACTAACGGCTAAGAAACCATTATACATCTCTTGTGTGCTTTGACTGATGAACCTCTTCTTCATGGTTTTATTCCTTCTTCTTCAAATCCATCTCCCATGAAGACATTTTCTCTAAATCTTACTTTCTCTTAGACTTTTAGGGCTAGAAATGATCTGGGGTGAAATTCCTTCACAAAACCCTTCTATTTATAGGCCTAAATCCTTATAATAACTCCTAGACACGTTCAGAAACTACCTTGGCACATGTTTACAAACTAATTGGTAGTTAAACCTTTTAGAATGTTAATTTTGCACTTGTGTTTAAAATGCCCCGCTTAAGCTCTCGATCTGCGCCAGTATACGTTTTTGCACTAGTCAAATTAACATCCAAGTTCTCATTCTAACATGTCTTCGTCACTAAGTAAAGTCTTAAAAAATTTAACTAACACACAATATTTTCAAAAATACTACCCTAATTTTCTTAATCACACACAAAACAATAATCAAAATAAAAACACTCTGATGGGTTGTCTCCCACAAAGTGTTTGGTTTTACGTCGTGAGCCTGACGTAACCAGTGCTTATTCTGGTTGACCTAACATCATTCCATCATTAAGTTTATACTAATCCTTATAAAATAAAGTTTCAGTCTATGTCCATTAACTTTAAATATTTTCCCTGACTTAGGATCTTTAATATCCACAGCTCCATAAGGATAATATTTTATCATAACAAATGGGTCCATCCACCTGGACTTAAGTTTGTCTGGAAATAATCTTAACCTTGCATTATATAGCAAAACTTATAGCCCTGACTGAAAATTTTTAGTAAGAATCTTTCAATCATGCTACATTTTCATCTTTTCTTTATAAATCTTCTGACTGAAAACTTTTAGTTAGAATCCTTTGATCATGTCACATCTTCATATTTTCTTTATAAATCTTGGCACTCTTATAAGATTCATTCCTTATCTCTTCAAGCTCATTTAATTGCAACAATATTTTCTCATCAGTATCTTTCAAAATATAATTGAACTCTTTAATCGGCCAATGTACTTTATGCTCATGTTCAACTGGTAAGTGACAAGCTTTCCCAAATATTAGCCCATATGGGGACATTCCTGTAAGAGTTTTATATGTAGTCCTATAAGCTCACAAAGAATAGTCAAGTTCGACTGACCAATCCATTTTTGTTGGATTCACAAATTATTCCATAATTTTTTTAATTTCCCGAATGGATAATTTAGCCCAACCACTTATATGGGAATGATAAGCAGTAGCAATCCTATGATTTATATGATATTTCTTTAATAACTTCTCTATTATGGCATTTCTGAAATGACTTCCCCAATCAGTAATAATAACTCTCGGTATCCTATGGAATTTCTAAAATGACTTCCCCCATCAGTTATGATAACTCTCGGCATCCCAAATCTACAAAATAATTCAGTTTCAAAAATTTTATAAAACTTTGAGCATAACATCGAGGTAAAGCAACAATCTCTATCCTTTTGGATACATAGTCCACTGCTAATAGAATATATAAATTTTTGAAAGATGGTATAAATTGTCCCATAAAATCTAATCCTCAAATATCAAATATTTCAAATTTTAGCATATAATTAAGGGACATCTCATCCCTTCTAGAAATATTGCCTACATGTTGACATCTATCATAAGTTTTGATATAAACAATAACATCTCTAAAAATTTTAGGCCAATATAATCCAGATTGTAAAATTTTATATGATGTTTTGTCAACACCAAAATGTCCCCCAAAATCAAAATTATGACATTTTTGGATAATTTCATAAGTTTCTTCAAATGGTACACATCTTTGAATAATTAGATTCTTTCCATATTTATATAAAAATGGTTCATCCCAAAAATAAGTCTTAGCTTCAGAAATAAATTTCCTCTTTTGTTGGTATGTCATTCCATAGGGTATAATATCACTAACAATAAAGTTCATAATATTGACATACCACGAAACACGCCACTCATTAATAGTGAATAATTTTTCATCTGGAAAATGCTCATTAATTTCTTTTTTCAAAATAAAGTGGTTTTTCTAACTCAAGCCTGGACAAATGATCAGCAATTTGATTTTTAGTCCCCTTTTGATCCACTGTTTCAAAATCAAATTCTTGCAAAAGAAGAATCCATCTTATAAGTCTAAGCTTAGCATCCTTCTTTTTCATTAAGTACTTAATAGTAGAATGATCAATATGCACTATACAATGAGTTCAAATTAAATATGATCTAAATTTATCAAAAGTATATATTATTGCTTATAACTCTTTTTCAGTTATTGAATAATTGATTTGGGTTTCAATAAGAGTTTTACTAGCATAATAAATTATTTTGTTTACATATCTTTGTCCTAAAACATCTCCTTTAGCATAATCACTAGCATCACACATCAATTCAAAAGGTTTTCCCCAGTTTGGTGAAACTATAATTGGTGCAGTGATTAATTTTTCTGTTAATAAATGATAATCTTTTAGGCATTCCTCATCAAAATTGAAAATGCATCTTTCTCCAGTAAATGGCATAAAGGCTTATCAATCTTTGAAAAGTATTTAATATATCATCTATAGAATCCAGCGTGTCCTAAAAAACTCCTAATTTCCCTTACATTTGTTGGATAAGGTAAATTAGCGATCACTTGAATTTCATAGGAACTACTTCCATACCATTTTTAGAAATTTGATGACCTAATACAATTCCTCCTGGTACCATAAATTGGCATTTTTCCCAATTAAGGACTAAATTGATTTTTTCACAACGCTTGAGAACTTTAGATAAATATTCTAAGCATGAGTTAAATGAAGTTCAAAATACTAGAAAATCATCCATGAATACTTCAATCCCTTTTTCAATTAAATCACAAAAAATTGCCATCAAACATCTTTGAAATGTAGCAGACGCATTACATAAACTAAAGGGCATTCTTCTAAAAGCAAAAGTACCATAAGGACTGGTAAAAGTTGTTTTCTTTTGATCCTCGAGTGATATTTGTATTTGATGATAACAAGTATATCAATCCAGAAAATAAAAGCATTTATGCCCAGCTAGTCTATCCAGCATTTGATCTAGAAAGGGTAATGAAAAATCATCTTTCTTAGTGGCCAGATTTAATTTCTTATAATCAATGCATATTCGCCACCTTGTAACTTGTCTAGTAGGTATTAATTCATTATGTTCTTTCACAGTTACAGTTACTCCTCCTTTTTTAGGAACGCAGAGAATTGGACTAACCCATACACTACCTGAAATAGGGTAGATAATTTTAGCATCTAACCACTTTCAAATTTCATTCTTAACAACTTCTTTCATAACAAGATTCAGTTTCCTTTGAAGATCAATCCTAGGTTTGCAGTAGTTATCTTCCAAATAATTTCTATGCATAAAAATTGAAGGACTGATTCCTTTAATATCAGCAATTATCCATTCAAAGGCTTTCTTAAAATTTTTTAGAATTTTCATCAACCTTTCTTCTTCTTCCATCGTTAATTTTGAGGAGATTATAACTGGTATAGTAGGGAATCTCCTAAAAAGGCATATTTTAAATGTTCGGTAAAGTAACTTCAACTAAAGTTCTAGAGGTTTTCAATTGATGGAAAAAATAATTTATCTTTGTCTATCATGTCCAAAATTTTAAAACTTTCTTGAACATAGTTTGAATCTTCCTTAAAAAGTTCATCAAATCGATCTAATTCCTCTTCTTGCTCATGTTCCAAATCTTTTTCTTCAAATTTTTCTTTATAAGTTGTTTTGAAATGACATTCACTTAGATATCTTATGACATCCATCCTACAACATTCATCATCTTTACCTTTTGCAGGATATTTCATTGATCTTAAAATATTGAAAGTAACAGTTTGATCTTTGACGCGCATTGTTAATTCCCCTTTCTGTACATCTATCATTTCTCTTTCTGTGGCTAGGAAAGGTCTCCCCAAAATGATAGGTATCTCTTTATCTTCCTCCATACAATAAATCAATAGGAATAATAAATTAATCCACTTTCACGAGGACATCTTCTATAACTCCTTTAGAGTTTGTTATTGAATGATCTGCTAACTGTAGAGTTACAGTAGTAGGGGTTATTTCTCCTAATCTCAATCTTTTAAATATTTATAATGGCATAAGGTTAATGCTTTCACCTAAACCTCATAAAGATTTCCCATAAAATTTGTCTCTTATTGCACATTGAATTGTAAAGCTATCAAGATCTTTAAGCTTTTCAGGAAGCTTTTCTGAATTATAGCACTGCACTTCTCACTGAGTGCAACAGTCTCATTATCTTCATACTCTTTTGCTTGTTGAGAATATCCTTCATAAACTTTACATAGCTTTGCATTTGTTCTAAGGCTTCAACAAATAGAATATTAAGTGTATGCTTCTTAAATATTTTCATAAATTTTGAAAATTGCTTATTCAACTTATGCTGATGAAGTCACTGAGGAAATGAAGGTGGTGGTTTTTCCAAGTCAAATCTTAGCAGAGAAATAGGTCTCTCTAAATCTTTTGGAGCGTCCTCTTTTGATTCTTCAATTTTTTCTCTATCTACTTCAATTTCTTTTTGAACCCTACCTTCCAACTCTCTTCCTCCTCTAAGTTGAACAGCTTTTACTTGATCTTTATTCTGGTCTTTTGGATTTTAGTCAGTATTACTAGGAAGTAATCCTTGGGATCTATTATTTAATGAATTTTTTATTTGCCCAAGTTGATTCTTAATATTTCTAATTATAGCTCCTTGACTTTGTAATTGATTTTTTATTTGTAACACCACTTCTTTTATAGACAACTTCTTCTCCTTAAATTGAGTATTACTATTGAAACCTGGAGGATAAGTAGATCTATAATTATTATTTCCTTGATTGTTCTAGTTTCCTAATGGGTTTACTTGGTTGTTCCCCCATTGCTGATTATTACCACCTGAATTGTTATTACATTTAAAGTTGGGATGGTTTTTCTATCCTTGGTTATAATAATTTGAATATGGGTTAGTCTTCTTCTTATTTATGGCATTCAAATTTTCTAATGATTCTTGAGAATCTACCATTTGGCCTAATAAATTCTCTTCAATCATGGAAATTGGCAAATAAAAATTCATTCTAAATTGGTCTAACTTCCTTGAAATTGCAGCAACATGATTTGCTAACATAGTAAATGCATCAAATTCATGAATATTTGCTACTTACTTAGGATTCACCTTCTCAGAAGGCCATTGAAAATTTTTGGTATCCATTTCTTCAAATAAAACATAAGCGTCATGAAATGGTTTTGACATCAATGAACCACCAACAACGGAATAGATAATTGATAAAAGAGATCCAACTAATCCATTACAGAAAGTTTGAATTATTAAACAATCTAGTATAGAATAGTATGGACACTTTTTTAAGAGTTTTTTAAATCTTTCCCATGCTTCACAAATAGATTCCCCTTCAAACCGATTAAAAGATGCAATATCATTTCTAAGCTTTCTAGTTTTTTAGGGTGGCAAAATTTTTATCAAAGAATTTTTGTGCTAAATCACCCCAAGTTCTAACAGATCGAGGTGCTAATAAATTCAACCACATCTTAGCTTTATCCTTCAGTGAGAAAGGAAATAACCTAAGTCTCATGGCATCATCTGATACATCATCGTATTTAAATGTAGTGCACAATTCTAGAAAATTGGCAAGATGTAAATTTGGATCTTTAGTTGGTGATCCGTCAAACTGTTTATTTGATACAATTTGGATAATAGCAGGTTTAAGCTCAAATGTATTAGCCACTATAGTAGGTTTTTGAATACTACAATGAAGTTCATCTACATTAGGGTTGACATGATCTCTTAAAGGCCTTGATGAATTTTAGCATTTTGATCATTTTGGTTTGTCATTTCTGTAATTTTTGTTGGGTTTTTCAAGATTTTTAATTTTTTTACTTTTTCTGATTTTTCTAAGTGTTCTTTCTAATTCGGAATTGTAGGGCACTAGTCCTTCAGAACCTAAACTACGCATACACTAACATAAAATAAAATAAAACTAAACACATAAAATAAAATACAATAACTTAAAGTTTAAATAAGAATTTCCAAAAATAGAAAATTTCTTTTAAATCAATAGATTCTTTACAATTTTTACTTCACTTCCCCGGAAAGAATGCCAAAAACTTGATCCAAAAAACTATTTACATGCAACAGTATAACAATAATTATGATTATATTTTTCACTTATATTTCCTTATTTCGCAATAAAACCAAAAACTTGACCTTGAAAAAAAATAAGAATTTAACTTCTAATTTATATATCTTAGGATAATACGCAAGTATACATATTGTTATCAAGTAATATAAGACTTTTTTATTAAGACCTGAATATCAAACCCATAGGGAAGATATGCAATATGCACGTTTTGGAAAACTTTCTATTTTTAAAAAGATAATTATTTAAACTAAAAACGTATTCGTAGTAAAGGAAGTTTAAATAATGTTGGTAATTTTAATATTTTAACAAAAACAAAACAAACCTAAAAAAACAAATTGAGTTTTTGTAGAGGAAAAGCACTAAATAAGAAAATATCTTTCTCCTTATCATGAATTAGTAATAAGTATAGAAATTTTGTTATGGAAGTATATATATTGTGTTGTGTCAAATAACAACAATTATATTCCTTACCCTTACTAGAGATGCTATAAAGAATATTGGCTAATTTAAAGTTTGAATAGTTCTGAAAATTGGCTAGGCACGGAAGATACTAGCTCTCACTCTATAGTTCCCTCAATTCCCTCCACCTGAGGGCTAACATCTTGTTTAAGAACCTAAAACAATAAACCAAGTTGGGGGCTTTAACCTGTCACTTTAAAGTCATCTAACTCGTATCAAAACCTAAAACAATAAACCAAGTTGGGGGCTTTAACCTATCACTTTAAAGTCCTCTAACTCTAACACTTCAATGAATATTTCCCTATATATTTGCACTCAATCATATGACCTACATTCCCATTCATACAACCTCATGTGATTATTTCTAATTATTGACTGAGACAATACCAGTCCGGTTCTTACATGTTCTCACAAAAAAATTTCAACATCTGGATTGGCCAAATTAAGAAGTAAATGAAGTTCATGGATTTAAATCATCACAACTTCTTCTAACATNAACTTGAATAACGAACCGACAGGAAAGATATGCAATGTGCAATTTTTGAAAAACTTTCTATTTTTTAAAAGATAATTATTTAAACTAAAGACATATTCGCAGTAAAGAAAGTTTAAATATTTTTGGTAATTTTAATATTTTGATAAAAATAGAACAAACTTAAAAAGATAACTTGGGTTTTTGTAGAAGAAAAACACTAAATATGAAAATTTCTTTCTCCTTATCATGAATCAATAATAAGTATATGAATTCTGTTGTGGAAGTATGAATATTTTGTTGTGTCAAATAGGAGCAATAATATTTTTTAACCTTACTAGTTTGAATAGTTCTAAGGACCAGCTAGGCACGGAAGATACTAGATCTCACTCTAGAGTTCCCTCGATTCCCTCCACCTGGGGGATAACATCTCGTATCAGAACCTAAAACAATAAANCTTTAACCTTACTAGTTTGAATAGTTCTAAGGACCGGCTAGGCACGGAAGATACTAGATCTCACTCTAGAGTTTCCTCGATTCCCTCCACCTGGGGGATAACATCTCGTATCAGAACCTAAAACAATAAAGAAAGTTGGGGGCTTTAACCTGTCACTTTAAAGTCCTCTAACTCTACACCCTTCAATGAATATTTCGCCATTTATTTTCACTCAATCATATGAACTACATTCTAATTTATACAACCTCGAGTGATTCTTTCCAATTGTTGACCGAGACAATATCAGCCCGGTTCTTACATGTTCTCAAAACAAATTTTAACANGGGGGCTTTAACCTGTCACTTTAAAGTCCTCTAACTCTACACCCTTCAATGAATATTCATTTATTTTCACTCAATCATATGAACTACATTCTAATTTATATAACCTCGTGTGATTCTTTCCAATTGTTGACCGAGACAATATCAGCCCGGTTCTTACATGTTCTCAAAACAAATTTTAACANCCATTGTGGAAGTATGTGAATTGTGTTGTGTCAAATATGAGCAACATTATTCTTTACCTTTACTAGAGATGCTATAAAGAAGTTTGACTAATTTAAAGTTTGAATAGTTCTGAAGACCGGCTAGGCAGGAAGATACGAGCTCTCACTCTAGAGTTCCCTGGATTTCCTCCACCTGGGGGCTAACATCTCATATCAGAATCTAAAACAATAAGCCAAGTTGGGGGTTTTAACCTGTCACTTTAATGTCCTCTAACTCTACACCCTTCAAAGATTATTTTTTTATTTATTTGCACTAAATCGTATGAATTACATTCTCATTCATACAACCTCATGTGATTCTTTTCAATTGTTGACTGAGACAATACCCGCCCGATTCTTACATGTTGTCACAATAAATTTTAACATCTAAATAGGCCAGATCAAGAAGTAAATGAAGTGCATGGAATTAAATCATCACAACTTCTTCCAANAGCACTCAATCATATGAACTACATTCTCATTCAAACAACCTCATGTGATTCTTTCCAAATATTGACTGAGACAATACTAGCCCGGTTCTTACATGTTCACACAACAAATTTTAACATCTGGATTGATCAAATTAAGTAGTAAATGAAGTACATGGATTTAAATCATCACAACTTCTTCCAACATTAAAGATCAATACTCTTACAACTTCCATCCAATAATGCATGGAGACAAAAAAACCACACTCTAGTCTAAAAGTAGAAATCATTGTCAAACCAACAAGTCTCAATTAAAACCAAAAGTAGTCTAAAATAAAAGANCTCATATGAACTACATTCTCATTCATACAAACTCATGTGATTCTTTCCAATTGTTGATTGTAATAATACCAGCCAGTTCTTACATGTTCTCACAACAAATTTTAACATATGGATTGGCCAAATCAAGAAGTAAATGAAGTGCATNGCATCTGGATTGACCAAATCAAGAAGTAAATGAAGTGCATGAATTTAAATCATCACAACTTCTCTTCCAACATTAAAGATCAATGCTCTCCACAATTTCCATCTAAAACTTAATTAATTATCATTTTAAGAAGAAAGATAAAGAAAACTACTCAAAATTCATGGAGATCTCCATAATTTCCATCCAAAACTTAATTACTTATCACTTTAAGAAGAAAGATAAAGAAAGCTACTCAGAATCCATGGAGAAGATAAAACCACACTTTAATTTAAAAGTAGAAATTATTATTAAACCAACAACAAGTCTCAATTAAAACTAAAAGTAGTCTCAAAACAAAAAGATAAAAACTTATCTCAAGTNTAAAACCACACTTTAGTTTAAAAGAAAAAATCATTGTCAAACTAACAAGTCTCAGTTAAAACCGAAAGTAGTCTCAAAGCAAAAAGATAAAAACTTATCTCAAGCTCTCTACCAAACTGTTAAAGTTCCTTTGAATCTCTTCTCTTTACAAACACTCAAAATAAACTAACAAAAAGGATAAAATAAAGGTAAAAGTGGTGCCTGAAAATATCTCCAACTAACTCCCCAATTTAATGAACTTTCAAAACTTTCCAAGTATTTTCAGGACTCTTTTCAAAGTCCTCTCTTCTTTCTTTTATAGTTTTCCAAGAGGTTCCTTGGAAACTCTTCAAAATGTGTCCCAATTTGATGTATTTCCCAAAGAGATGTATCCTTTCATGATATTTTTTGTCCATGGTGGTTATATCCACCTATTAAACCAATTGGTGCCTCAAAACCTCTTAAAAATTTGCAAAACTCGACTTTACTCGTCTAGTAACTGCCATTGGTGCTTATGCGCGGGACCTCTAGCCCTTAGGCGTGACCTTCTCTGTTTAATCGGCGATTAAGCGCCGGATTTGACGCTTAGGCGCTAAACTCATTTTGCACATTTTTCACATTTTTGCTCCAAATTTGATCCTTTTTCACTCCTTTAAGCATTTCTCACCTTTTTATTTGTATCTGTAAGAAAAACACAAAAATACCTTCCATTAAAGCGCAATATCTCAAAAAAAGGTATAAAAATATGTCTAAAATGTATATGACTTTCTTTAAGAGTTACTAAAATTTAAATTTAGAAATATAGCAGTCTAATTAAGAAAAAATATTCAGTAAATGAGACCAACTTATAGTTTAGAAATTCTTAAAGTTAAGAAAAATGAAAATATGAATTTCTATCTAATTCAGAAATGTATTGTAGATTTTCCAAATTTAGAATTTAGTTCTTTTATTATCTCACTTAAAAATTTTCATTAAAAATAATTTTACTTGCTATGCTATATCAATAAGCTTAAGAGTTTCTCAAGTCTTATACTTTAAAAAGATCAAATTTAGATCCAATTTTTGATTAGGCACTCATCCTCAAGCTTCTCCTTCTTAATTTTTTTTGACTTTTTCTTTTTCTTTTCCTTTTCGTTTTCTTTTCTTTTTTTTTCTTTTCTTTTTTTTCTTTTCTTTCTCAAGCAATGATTACTATATCTGGATAGATCTTTAATGATTTTGAATTCCACTTCTCCTTTTCTAAAGCAAAGTCTNAAGAAGTCATTGTTAAACCAACAATAAGTCTCAATTAAAATCGAAAGTAGTCTTAAACAAAAATATAAGAACTTATCTCAAGTCCTCCACCAAAATCTTGAAGTTCCTTTGAATCTCTTCTCTTTTACAATCACTCAAAACAGAATAACAAAAAGGTAAACTAAGTAAAATGTGGTTCCTGGAAATCTCTACGAACTAACTCCCTAGAGAAGAACCTTTAAAACTTGCCAATATTTTTAGGACTCTTTTCTAAGTCCTCTCTTCTTTCTTTAATGATAAAGTAAATAAAAAGAGATTCAATGTATTTGCCCAAGAGATGCATCCTTTCATGATAATTTTCGTCCATGGTGGTTACACCTATTAGCCAAGGGTGCGAAAAAGCTCTTCAAAATTTGTGAAAACCTATTTCACTAGTATAGTAACTGCTAATGGCGCTTAAGCGCGGTTTCTCGACGCTTAGGTGCAGCCTTCTCTATTTAACCGGCACTTAAGCGTTGGATATGGCGCTTTTGCGCCAAAACTCCTTTGCACAATTTATCACCTTTTTGCTCCAAATTTGATCCTTTTTCACTCCTTTAAGCATTTTTTAATTTTTTACTTATATCTGAAAGAAAAACACAAAAATACCTTCCATTAAAGTGCAATATCTCAAAAATAGGTATAAAAATGTGTCTCATAATATAATTTAGGTGTATCAGTTTGCCACCGACCTGTTGACCTCACTTTTGGTTGAGGTCTAGAAATTTCTTTAGTAGCCTAGGTCTATCCTTCCATTAAAGCGCAATATCTCAAAAATAGGTATAAAAATGTGTCTAAAAATACTATATATTTTAGGTGTATTAAAATCCCCCAAACATGAAATGTTACTTGTCCTCAAGTGACACTTCAATCTTTAAAAACCAAATATTTATGATATGTATGTGAGTTTCTTTAGGAGTTACTAAAATTTAGATTTAGAAATATATTAGTACAATTTAGAAAAAATAACTAGTAAATGAGACCAACTTAAAGTTTGAAAATTTTAAATGTTAAGAACTATGAAAATATTAGTTTCTATTAAATTCAAAAATATTTTAAGTTTTCTAAGTTTAGATTTTAGTTCTTTTATTTTTTCTACTTAAAAAATTTTATTAAAAATAATTTTACTTACTATATTATATTTATAAGCTTAAGATTTTATCAAGNATAAATGAGACCAACTTAAAGTTTGAAAATTTTTAATTTTAAGATCCTATATAATTCAGAAATATTGTAAGTTCTCTAAATTTAGATTTTAGTTCTTTTATTTTCTCTACTTAAATTTTTTTAATAAAAATAATTTTACTTACTATATTATATTTATAAGCTTAAGATTTTATCAAGTTATATACTTTAAAAAGATCAAATGTAGAAAATTTTTTTTATTAGGCACTAATCCTCAAGCTTCTCCTCCCTTACATTTCTTTCTGTTTTTTTTTTCTTTTTTCTTTTCTTTTTCTTTTTCTTTTTTTTCTTTTTCTTTTCCAGGCAAAGATTGTTATATCTCAATAAGCCTTTAATGATTTTGAATTTCACTTCTCTTTTCCTAAAGTAAAGTCTTGATATAAAACTTTTACTTATAGATATAATAATTGTTTTGAAAATTATTTTAATAAAAGNCCAATTTTTGATTAGGCACTATTCTTCAAGCTTCTTCTCCCTTACATTTCTTTTCTTTTCTTTCTTTTTCATTTCGTTTTCCTTTTCTTCTTCTTTTTCTTCTTTTTTCTTTTTAAGGCAAGGATTATTGTATCCGGATATGCCTTTAATGATTTTGAATTCCAGTTCTCCATTCCTAAATTAAAGTCTTGATATAAAACTATTACTTATATATATAATAATAGTTTTGAAAATCATTTTAATAAAAGAAATTTAAGTATTAAAAATAAAANCCCATACATTTCTTTTCTTTTTCTTTTCTTTTCTTTTTCTTTTTTTTCTTTTCTTTTTCTTTTCTTTTTATTTTTCTTTTTCTTCTTCTTTTTCTTTTTTAGGCAAATATTACTATATTTGGATAAGTCCTTAATGATTTTAAATTTCACTTCTCCTTTCCTAAAGTAAATTCTTGATATAAAAATTTTACTTATAAATATAATAATAGTTTTGGAAATAATTTTAATAAAAGAAATTTAAGTATTAAAAATAAAAGTCTAAATTATCTAAAATTTTCAAAAATACAATTTTTCTTACTAAAGATAGTCACATATTAATCATTTTCTATACTAAAAATTTTTAACTTAAAGTTTTTCTTCATTACTTAAGATTTTAACTANAAGTTTTTATCAAGTTATATACTTTAAAAAGATCAAATATAGAACCAATTTTTGATTAGGCACTAATCCTCAAGCTTCTCCTCCCTTACATTTCTTTTCTTTTTTTTTCTTTTCTTTCTTTTTCATTTCTTTTTCCTTTTCTTCTTCTTTTTCTTCTTTCTTCTTTTTCAGGCAAGGATTACTATATTTGGATATGTCTTTAATGATTTTGAATTCCAGTTCTCCATTCCTAAAGTAAAGTCTTAATATAAAACTATTACTTATATATATATAATAATAGTTTTGAAAATCATTTTAATAAAAGAAATTTAAAAATTAAAAATAAAAGTCTAAATTATCTAAATTTCTCAAAAATACAATTTTTCCTACTAAAGATAGTCACTCATATTAATCATTTTCTATACTAAAAATTTTTAACTTAAAGTTTTTCTTCATTACTTAAAATTTTAGCTAAACCATCATACTCATTTCTAAAATCAAATTTTACTTCCCTAATATAACTTTATATTAATAATAAATTACTCTTTTCAAAATTCAAATTCACTTGTAGTACATTTTAGAAGAAATAAAATTCCAGTTTTGAAAATATTTTTCATGCCCTCCAAACTTAAAATTTTGACATATTAAACAGTTTAGCATTAGATATATACAAACAGGAATGAAAATTTAAAAATATCATGCTAATAGGAATTTTAAACCCTAATGATACAAGTATAACTAAATACAGAAGTAAAATTATTTTTTTATCAAATTTTCTATATTTTCATTTTAGTTTAACATGTAGAGATTCAATAGACTTCTAAACAGTGTGTATAAAAGCAAACCAACACACTAACATGATAAACAGAAAAAAAGGGCAACAATTTTTGAATTTCAAGTTTAAGATATAAGCTAGCAAGATTTTCTACTTTATAATAGATATGAAATTAAGTTAAGTTCNGATCAACATAAATTTAATGATGCAATGATGTTGGGTCAACCATAATAAACACTGGTTACGTTAGGCTGACGACGTAAAACCAAGCGCATTGTGGGAGGCAACCCATAGTTATCAGAGTGTTTTTATTTTGATTGTTATTTTGTGTGTGATTAAGAAAATTGGGGTAGTATTTTTGAAAATATTTTGTGTCAGTAAAGATTTTAAGACTTTATTTAGTGACCAAGACATGTTAGAATGAGAATTTGGATGTTAAGTTGAATAGTGCAAAATGTGCATTGGCGCTTAAGCTCCAGATCTAGCGCTTAAGCGCGATAGTTTAAACACTTGTGCAAAATTAATATTATAAAAGGTTTAATCACTAAATATTTTGTAAGAACATGCCAAGGCAATTTCTAAACGTGTCTAGGAGTTATTGGAAGGATTTAGGCTTATAAATAGAAGGGTTTTGTGAAGGAATTTCACCCCAGATCATTTCTAGCCCTAAAAGTCTAAGAGAAAGTGAGATTTAGAGAAAATGTCTTCATGGGAGATGGATTTGAAGAAGAAGAAGAAACGCATCAGGAATAGGTTCATTAGTCAAAGTGCACAAGAGATTTATAATGGTTTCTTAGCTATAAGTATTGAAGGGATATCAAAGAAAATAAAAAAAATTGAGAATACTATGGCTTTATTGGAGACCAAGGTACTTGAGTTGCATGCACATCTAGAGCGTAATGGATGGCATTTGAAGATGAAATTTAGCCGCACAAGTTATATAGAGGAAGCGTATAAGGCGATGTCAATAAAGTAGAAGTGGATTGAAGAAGATAGCATTACAGCTCGTCACCACTGTCCGTTTTATCAACTCTATATTCCTAGAGAGACTAATGAAAGACAGGAATTTTTTCCTTGGAATGAAGAATGGAATTAACTTTTGTGTTAGAATTTTTGTGTTAGAAGTTGTTGCTTTCAAGTGATTTAGTGTTTAAGTCTTGCTTTTAGTATTTATGACTTCTTATAAGTGTTTAATTGTGAAATGATTGTTGTGTTTTGTATTTACAAAAATTTTCTCATCAAAGACTATTTGGAGTGAGAGTTAAGTGTTTAAAGGTATTTGTACTTGTTTGTTAATTAATATAAATTTGTTTGTGTGAAAATTTGTGATATTTTTAGCCTCAAATTGAAATAGTTATTATGGAGAATTTTGAGATAGAGAGGAGTTATAGGAAGTTGAAAATAGTCATTTAACTGCTATGAGACCATTTAGGGGTGGTTTACTTAGGCAAATAGTGCATTTTACTTTAATTTGAAAGTTTTGAAAATCATGCACCGGCGCCTAAGTGCCACATCTCACGCTTAAGTGTGAGCCAACCCGAGAGGCAGACGCTTAGCGCCATTTACCCGTGCTTAAGCGTCCGTTCACAAAAATCGATTCATGAATGGTGAAAAGTGAAATTTCAGCCCGAACATCACCATTTTTAACGCCACCGTCACCTTCAACCTCTCAAGTTTGCAATTTTTAAGGGCAAGGGCACATTTAAAGTTAAGATTTCTTGGTGGAATCATGTGAAATTTGCTAGATCCAAGTTTCTTAAGGTAAGAGTTTTACTTCTATGCAAAAATTTTGGATTTTCACTATGTATTTTGAACACATTTGGACAAATTCAAAAATTCACTATTCATGGTGAAAAATGAGAAAAAAAATCTGTGGAAATTGCATGGGAAGTGTAGTTTTTACTTTGGAAGTTTAGTTTAGTAATTTAGACTTGTTTTTTTAAGTTATTTTTAGAATTTATAAAATTTCTAGAATGGCACCAAGAGTGAAGAGGAGCAAAGGAAAGAGCCCTTTCGATTCAAGTAAGTTTGTTAGTTTGAAGGCTTAGGATCGATACAGTGATGCGTTACAATCACAGAAACTAATTCATGAGCATTGTTTTAGAAATTCTGGTGTAGACGTAGAGGATTTTGATATTTTGCCAATAATGGAAAGGATTCTGTTGTTTCTCTGCTATAAAAGTTATTTCTATTGTTAGGCAGTTCTATGCAAACCTCCCTGAGGCTAAAGACAATAGAGTCATGGTTCGAGAAAAGTTGGTACCTTTTTCACCGGAGGTAATCAACTTGTTTTATCATCTGCACCCTGATACGATATGTTTTTATGCAAATTATAGTCCGACTTAAGCGAAGTTAGATGAGATTATTTCTTATTTGACTATTGGAAGAGGACTTTAGAAGATCACTAATGAGAGGAGAGTCAACTTCCCAACCTCAAAGTTATGTGCACCTTCAAAGGCCTGGCACTAATTTATTTCTTCTCGTCTGCTACCAACAAAACATCTCAGTGAAGTGACTAGAGAGAGAGCGAGGTTAAATTATTGTATCCAGGAAGGAAAGCTCATCAACCGAAGAGCTTTGATTTATCAGAATATCATCAATCCAGCCACTACCGTTACTACTGCAGGTCTAGAATTTGCTTCCTTGATCTTTTCTTTTGTGAGTAGGTTGGAGTTAAATTTGATAGCTGAGAGGAAGTGTTGTTACCATTAAAGCCCATCACTAAGGTGAATGTGAAGACTTAGTATAAGCATTCTATTTTTGACTGTAGATGAGAATTTTCTAAGAGTTATGGAATGGAGGCGTCTGCTGCTTCTACCTCTGCTACTTCTACATCTAGACCATTAACCTAATGTGCTTCTACATCTAGAGGCGAGTCTACTGAGACCGAACATCAATAATTGCGGAGTATGATGGATCATATTCATTTTACCACTAGTAAATTTCAGAATTTAGAGTGTTTTGCAGAGCATACTAATAGTTATTGTAGGATAAAGAGTGATAATGATAAGAAATTCCACTTATCTCTCGAGAACCTAATTAAGGGTGGCCCAGGAGTGCAATTTCTTTTATATCCTCGATATCCTGATTATGAGCCTGCAGAAAAGTGGTATAGCGGTGATTCAGAAGATGAGGAGTACAATTGAGAGATTTTTATGTTTGCAATATTTGTTAGCCTATGTGCTTTGGACTTGAGACTTGTGATGTCTTGTTTATTCTTATGTTGTGGACTATGTGGAGTGGTACTGCTACATTTGAATCTTTATGATGATATGTACTATGTATTGTGTTTTGGACTTTTGTTTTTGATTGTTTTTGTGATGTTTCTATTAGTTAGTAGTTTTTTTTAAATTCTAGGGCAGTAACTGTTGTGAGTTTTATGATTTAGTAAGTTTAGAACTTAACTTAATTCTATGTCTTTTGAAAAGATGAAAATCTTGCTAACTTAGGTCTTATATTAAATTTCATAGAAACGGCTACCCTGTGTTTTTCTTTTATCATGTTTGTGAGTTGGTTTTTATGTTGAGATTCTGAAGTCAAATTAGTGTGTTAGTTTGCTTTTATGTTTAAACTCACTGTTTAGAAATCTATTGAATCTCTATATGTTGAATTGAAATGAAAATTATAGAAATTTTCATAAAAATTAATTTTACTCCCCTTTTTAGTTTTATACTTGTATCATTAGGGTATAAAAATTCTTGTTAGTAGTTATTTTAATTTTCATTTTTGGTTTTATATATTTGATGCTAAACTATTTAATCTGTTAAAAATATAAGTTTGGAGGGATGAAAAATATTTTAAAACTTGAATTTTATTTGTTCTCAAATGAACTACAAGTGATATTTATTTGAAAAGAAAAATTGATCATGTGGGAAGTAAAATTTTATTTTAGAAATGAGTAAGAGAGTTTAGTTGAAATTTTGAGTAATGAAGAAAAACTTTAAGTTAATAGTTTTTAGTGTAGAAAATGATTAATATATGTAACTATCTTTAGTAAGAAAAATTGTAGTTGTGAAAATTTTAGAAATTTATACTTTTAATTTTAATACTTAAATTTCTTTTATTAAAAATATTTTTCAAAGCTATTATTATATTTATAAGTAAAAGTTTTATATAAAGACTTTGCTTTAGGAAAGGAAAAGTAAAATTCAAAATTATTAAGGATCTATCCAGATATAGTAATCCTTGCCTAAAAAAAAGAAAAAGAAAAAGAAGAGAAAAAACAAAAACAAAAACCAAAAAAAAAGGAGAAGAAGAAAATTTGAGGGAGGAGAAGCTTGAGGATTAGTGCCTAACAAATAATTGGTTCTACATTTGATCTTTTTAAAGTATAAGACTTAAGAAAATCTTAAGCTTATAGATATAATATAGTAAGTAAAATTATTTTTAGAAAAAATTCTTAAGTGGAGATAAAAAAAGAAGAAATTTCTAACTTTAGAAGACTTACAATATTTCTGAATTAGATAGAAACTCATATTTTCATCTTTCTTAACATTAAAATTTTCTAAACTTTAAGTTGGTCTCATTTTTTGAAAATTTTCTCTAAATTGGACAACTATATTTTTAAATCTAAATTTTAGTAACTCCTAAAGAAACTCATATACGTATCATACATATTTAGTTTTTAAAGATTGAAGTGTCACTTGAGGACAAATAACATTTTAAGTCGGGGATTTTGATACGCCTAAAATACATAGTGTTTTTAAACACATTTTTATGCTTATTTTTGAGATATTATGCTTTAATGGAAGGCATTTTTGTGTTTTTCTTTCAGGTATAGGTAAAAAGGTGAAAAATGCTTAAGGGAGTGAAAAAGGATCAAATTTGGAGCAAAAAGGTGAAATATGTGCAAAAGTGTTTTGGTGCCTAAGCAATGGTTAAATAGAGAAGGCCGCACCTAAGCGCCAGAGGCCTCGCGCTTAAGCACATGTGGCAATTATTGGATTAGTAAATTCATCTTTTGTTAATTTTGAAGTGATTTTTGAGGCACCCATTGGCTTAATAGGTGGTTATAACCACCATGGATGAAAAATACTATGAAAGGATGCATCTCTTGGGGAAATACATCGAATCAAGACACATTTTGAAGAGATATCAAGGCACCTTTTAGAGAATTATAAAAGAAGAAAGGTTGAGACTTTAAAAGGGTTCCTGAAAGTACTGGGAAAGTTTTGAAATTTCTAAAATTGGGGAGTTAGTTGGAGAGATTTTCAGGCCCCACATATTTATCCTTTTTATTTTAGTTTTATATTGAGAGTGTTGCAAAAGAGAAGAGATTCAAAGGAAATTCAAGAGTATGGTGGAGGACTTAAGATAAGTTTTTATCTTTTGTTTTGGACTACTTTTGGTTTTAATTCAGACTTGTTATTGGCTTGACAATGATTTCAACTTTTAAACTAAAGTGGTTTTATTTTCTCCATTAATTCAAAATTATTTTATTTATCTTTCTTCTTAAAATGATAAGTAATTAAGTGTTTGATGGAAGTTGTGGAGAGTTGATATTTAATGTTGGAAGAAGTTGTGATAACTTAAATCCATGTAACTAGGGCAATGTTAGCTAACCATGTGGGATATTGCTCTTCTTATACAAAATTAGCGTCTATTAATTTCTTTACCTCGGTGATGACTTGCTGCTCTATTTCGAGGCACATTATTATGGGAGCTTATTTCACTGGGGTCATATCTTTTTCTACCTCTAGTTTATGAACTGCAACCTCTACTGATAGTCCTGACATTCCATTATAGCTCCATGCGAAGTAATCTATAAACTTTGTCAACAGTTTGATAAATTCTAAAGATTCTTCATCATTAAGTAGAGAACTTATAAATGTAGGTCAGGTTTGCTCTTCAGTATCGAGGTTAATTTCCTTATATTCATTGACAGTCGATTTAATTTCCTCCTCAAATTCTGGCGACGCATCTTCTATTAGTTGATCAGTAGAGTCATCCTCCATATCGAGGCAATCCCCTTCCAATTCGCCAATAACAACCATACAAAATTTTAAATTATCTACCAGTCTGACTGGACCAAATACGAGTCCCTCTTTTGAGTTGGGGGTTCAACTTTTAATATTCCATAATTTTTCATAAAGTTGTAATTTATCTTTCAGTATTTGTTTTGGCAAAGGCCCCTGCTAAATTAACTTTTGTACGCAAGGCAAAAAATAACCAAAATGCAAATCCATTAATTTATTAGGATCATCATCCAACTTTACTTGATTTTTTAAGATTAGTAGAGGTAGAAGCATGATAAGACTTGATAAGCTTTGAACCAGCGCTACGGACTTCCTTGACCTCTAAACTCTCAACCTTTTGAGGGAGAATCAGAGTAAGGGTCATAGCATGTTATGATAGTAAGACTTGATCAGCTTTGAACTAGCGCTACGGACTTCCTTGACCTCCAAACTCTCGACCTTTTGAGGGAGAAACAAAGTAAGGGTCATAGTGTTATGATAGAAGTTTATCTGATCATACATCATCTCATATTCACTTTCTTTATATCTTATAAAGATATCTCGTACTGAGGTTTCTTCTATTTTGTCGTCATTATTTCATCTTTAGAACTGTCTTCATCACCAATATTGATGGTTGGCCTAGTCCGTTCAACAATTAAGTTGGTTCTTCCTCGTCCATGTCCTCGACCTCGACCTCGGGTGCGCGAAATAAAAGGAGCTCCACCAATTTGTTGCAAAAGAGTGGTGGAAGATCATGTTGTGTAGAGATGATGGAGAATGGCCATCTCTTTGTGATTGTTTTAAATATTTATTTTTGTTTATGACAATTTTGCTAGAGAAGACAGTTTTCTTCAGAGGCGCATAGTAGGCAACATCTTTATGAGTACCAACTTCTTGAATTCAGAATGGTTCTACATCTCCCTCGATGCAATATTCTTGTCCTTCTTTGTAGTACTTAATACATTGGTGTAGAGATGATGGAACCATGTTGTGTTCGTGAAACCACGATGGACCCAGTAGAGCGTTGAAAGAGGTATCAACATCGATGATATGAAACTTAGCGGTCGTTACTAGTTCTCCAACATTCATAAGCAATGTAATGGATCCAAGGGCTCTCTCTCCCTTTCAATTGAATCCTCTTAGCATCATTTTATCAGCTGTAAGCTTCCGTGCTTCAATATCCACCAAACTGATTATTTGATACCATTTGGATAGTAGTAGTATTAAGCTCAAATAAATTAACCACTATAAGAGGTTTTTGAATACTACAATGAAGTTGATCTATAGTAGGGTTGACATAATCTCTTAAAGGTCTAAACTCTTGATGAATTTAAGCATTCTGATTATTTTGGTTTGTCATTTCTATAAATTTTTTAGATTTTTCAAGATTTTTAATATTTTTATTTTCTCTAATTTTTTTAATAGTTTTTTCTAATTCAGAATCGTAGGACACTAGTCACATTTTAGAAAATAAAACATACACTAAAACTAGATATAATATTTAAATTTTAAATAAAACTTTCTAAAAATAGAAATTTACTTAGTTTTCCTCCCCGACAATGGCGCCAAAAACTTGATCCCTTACATAATGCTTATGCACAGTATAGCAATAGTTCTGATGATATTTTTCAATTATATTTCCTTATTTTGCAACAAAACCAAAAACTTGATCTTGAAGAAAAAATAAGAATTTAACTTTTTAATTTGTATGTATTTATATTGGGATAATACACAAGTATAAGTATCGTTATTATGTAATATAGGACTTTTTGATCAAGACCTTAATATCAAACCCAAAGGAAAGATTATGCAATAAGCACTTTTTAGAAAGTTTTCTATATTTAAAAAGATAATCACTTAAACAAAAAAAAAATTTCCACGAATTTAAAATTTAAATATTTTTGGTATTTTTGATATTTCAACAAAACAACAAAAAGATAAATAAAGTTTTTGTAGAAGAAAAGTACTTAATATGAAAATATCTTTCATCTTATCATGAATCTGCAATAAGCATAGGAATTATGTTGTGGAAGCATGCAAATTTTTTTGTGCAAAATAGGAGCAATAATATTCCTTACCCTTACTAAAGATGCTATGAAAAACATTGGCTAATTTAAAGTTTGAAGAGTTCTGAAGACCGGCTAGGTAGGGAAGATACTTGCTCTCACTCTAGAGTTCCCTCGGTTCCCTCCACCTGGGGGCTAACATTCTCGCATCAGAACCTAAAATAATAAACCAAGTTGGGGGCTTTAACCTATCACTTTAAAGTCCTCGAACTCTACACCCATCAATGAATAATTCCCTATTTATTTGCACTCAATCATATGAACTACATTCTCATTCATAAATCCTCATGTGATTCTTTCCAATTATTGACTGAGACAATATCAGCCCAAATTTTATATGTTCTCACAACAAATTCTAACATCTGGATTGACCAAATCAAGAAGTAAATGAAGTGCATGGATTTAAATCATCACAACTTCTTCCAACATTAAAGATTAATACTCTCCACAACTTCCATCCAAAACTTAATTACTTTTGATTTTAAGAAGAAAGATAAAGAAAACTACTCATAATCCATGGAGAAAACAAAACCGCACTTTAGTTTAAAAAAAGAAATCATTGTCAAACCAACAACAAGTCTCAATTAAAACCAAAAGTAGTCTAAAAAAAAAAGATAAAAACTTATCTCAAGTCCTCCACCAAACTCTTGAAGTTCCTTTGAATGTCTTCTCTTTTACAACCACTCCAAACAAAATAACAAAATGGATAAAGTAAATAAAAAGTGGTTCCTGAAAATCTCTCCGAACTAACTTGTCAATATTTTCACGACTATTTTCTAAGTCCCCTCTTCTTTCTTTTATAGTTTTTTAATAGGTGCCTTGGGATCTCTTCAAAATGTGTCTTGATTCGATGTATTTTCCCAAGAGACGCATCCTTTCATGATAATTTTCGTTCATGGTAGTTACAGTCATTTATTAATCCAATGGGTGCCTCAAAAACCTCTTTGAAATTCATGAAGACCAATTTTACTAGTCTAGTAACTTCCACTGTCGCTTAAGCATGGGATCTCGACACTTAGGTACGGTCTTCTCTATTTAGTCGGCGCTTAAGTGCCAAATCTGGTGCTTAGGTGCCAACATTCTTTTGCATAATTTTTCACCTTTTTGCTCTAAATTTGATCATTTTTCACTCCTTTAAACATTTTTCCATTTTTACTTGTATCTACGGGAAAAACACAAAAATATCTTTCACTAAAGCGCAATATCACAAAAATATGTATAAAAATGTGTCTAAAAATACTATATATTTTAGGTGTATCAATAACAGACCCTAAATAAGTTATAGAAGATGTCCTAGTGAAAGTAGGTCAATTTATCTTTCTTGTTGATCTCATTGTGTTAGATATGGAGGAAGATAAAGAGATACCTATCATTTTGGGGAGACCTTTCTTAGCTACAGGAAAAGAAATGATCAATGTGCAGAAAGGGGAATTAACAATGTGCGTTAATGATCATACTGTTACTTTCAATATTTCAAGATCAATGAAATATCTTGCAAAAGGTAAAGATGATAAATGTTATAGGATGGATGTTATAAGATATCTAAGTGAATGCAATTTCAAAACAACTTATGAAGAAAAATTTGAAGAAAAAGATTTGAAACATGAGCAAGAAGAGGAAATAGATGGATGTGTAGAACTTGTTAAGGAAGATTCAAAATATGTTCGAGAAAGTTTTGAAATTTTGGACACGATAGACAAAGATAAATCATTTTGTCCATCAATTGAAAAACCTTCAGAACCTAAGTTGAAGTTACTTCCTAAACATTTAAAATATGCCTTTTTAGGAGATTCCTCTACTTTACCAATTATAATTTCCACAAAATTAACGATGGAATAAGAGGAAAGGTTAATGAAAATTTTGAAAAATTTTAAGCCTTTGGATGGACAATTGCTGATATTAAATGAATCAGTCCTTCAATTTGTATGCCTAGAATTCATATGAAAAAGAACTACAAACCCAGGGCTGATCCTCAAATGAGACCAAATCATGTCATGAAAGAAGTTGTTAAGAAAGAAATTTTAAGGTGGTTAGATGTTGGAATTATTTACCCTATTTCAGATAGTGCATGGGTAAGTTCAATTCACTGCATTCCTAAGAAAAGAGGAGTAACTGTAACTGTGAATGAACATAATAAATTAATACCTGCTAGACAAGTTATAGGGTGGCAAATATGCATTGATTATAGAAAATTAAATCTTCCCACTCGGAAAGATCATCTTCCATTACCTTTTCTAGATCAAATTCTGGATAGACTAGTTGGGCATAAATACTTTTATTTCTAGATGGATATACTGGTTATCACCAAATACAAATATCTCCTGAGGATCAAGAGAAAATAACTTTTACCCGTCCTTATGGTACTTTTGCTTTTAGAAGGATGCCCTTTGGTATATGTAATGCCCCTGCTATATTTCAAAGATGTATGATGAAAATTTTTTTGTGATTTATATGAAAAAGGGATTGAAGTATTCATTGATGATTTTTAGTGTTTGAAACTTCATTTGACTCAAGTTTAGAACGTTTATCTAAAGTTCTTAAGCACTGTGAAGAAATAAATTTTGTAGTTAATTGAGAAAATGCCAATTTATGGTAGCAGGAGGAATTGTATTAGGTCATCAAGTATCAGAAAATGGTATGGAAGTAGATCCAGCTAAAATTCTAGTGATTGCTAATTTACTTTATCCAACAAATGTAAAGGAAATTAGGAGTTTTTTAGGATATGTTGGATGCTACAAGCGATATATTAAAGACTTTTCAAAGACTGCTAAGTCTCTATGTCATTAGTAGAGACAGATGCAATTTTCAATTTTGATGAAGAATGCCTAAAGGCATTTAATTTATTAAAAGAAAAATTAATCACTGCACCAATTATAATTTCACCAAACTAGGGAAAACCTTCTGAATTGATGTGTGATGCTAGTGATTATGCGATATGAGTTATTTTAGGATAAAGATATGATAACATTTTCAAAGTAATTTACTATGCTAGTAAAACTCTTAATGAAACTCAAATCAATTATACAACAACTGAAAAAGAGTATATGCTTTTGATTAGTTTAAATAGCATTTAATTGGAACTCATTTTGTAGTGCATACAAATCATTCTGCTATTAAGTACTTAATGAAAAAGAAGGATGCTAAACCTAGACTTATAAGATAGATTCTTCATTTGCAAGAATTTGATTTTGAAATAGTAGATCAAAAGGGGACTGAAAATCAAATTGCTCATCATTTTTCTAAGCCTGAGTTAGAAAAACAACTCCATTTTGAAAAAGAAAATAACAAACATTTTCGTGATGAAAAATTGTTCACTATTAATGAGTGGCATGTTCTGTGGTATGCCAACATTGTGAACATTATTGTTAGCTATATTATACCCTAAGGAATGACATGCCAACAAAAGAGGAAATTTATTTCTGAAGCTAAGGCTTATTTTTGGGATGACCAGTTTTTATATAAACAAGGAAAGGATCTAATTATTCGAAGATGTGTACCATTAGAAGAACTTTATGAAGCTATCCAAAAATGTCAAAATTTTGATTATGAGGGACATTTTGGTGTTGTTAAAACAACATACAAAATTTTACAATCTGGATTTTATTGGCCTACAATTTTTAGAGATGTTACATGATAACCTATGATAGATGTCAACGAGTAGGCAATATTTCTAGAAGAAATGAGATGCCCCTCAATTATACGCTAGAACAGTTGAAATATTTGATGCTTGGGGATTAGATTTGATGGGACCATTTGTACCATCATTCGAAAGGTTATATATTCTGTTAGTAGTGGACTATGTATCCAAATGGAGAGAAGCTGTTGCTTTACCTCGATGTGATGCTCAAAGTATTGCCAAATTTTTAAAAACGAACATATTTTATAGATTTTGGATGTCGAGAGTTATTATTATTGATGGGGGAAGTCATTTCAGAAATGCCATAATGGAGAAGTTATTCAAGAAACATCATATAAATCACAGGATTGTTACTGCTTATCATCCTTAGACATATGGTTTGGCTAAGTTATCCAATCGGTAAATTAAAAGAATTATGGAAAAATCTGTGAATCTAATAAAAATGGCTTGGTCTGTAAAACTGATAATGCTTTGTGGGCTTATAGGACTGCATACACAACTCCCATTAAAATGTCCCCATATAGGCTAATATTTGGGAAAGCTTGTCACTTACTAGTTGAACTTGAGCATAAAGCAAGAATGTTCCCATATAGGCTAATATTTGGGAAAGCTTATCACTTACCAGTTGAACTTGAGCATAAAGCATTATTTGAGTGATTGAAGAGTTCAATTATAATTTGAAAGATGTTGGTAATAAAAGATTGTTACAATTAAAGGATTAAAGTGTTCAATTATTATTTGAAAGATGCTGGTAAGAAAAGTTTATTGCAATTAAATGAGCTTGAAGAGCTAAGGAATGAATCATATGAGAGTGCCAAGATATATAAAAAAAAGATGATCATAATAAGCGTTGGTTACGTCAGGCGGACGACGTAAAACCAAGCGCTTTGTGGGAGGCAACCCATAGTTATTAGAGTGTTTTTATTTTGATTGTTGTTTTGTGTGTGATTAAGAAAATTGGGGTAATATTTTTTAAACAATTAAGTGACAGTAAAGATTTTAAGACTTTATTTAGTGACCAAGCCAGGTTAGAATGAGAATTTGGATGTTAAGTTGACCAGTGAAAAAATGTGCATTGGTGCTTAAGCGCCAGATCTTATGCTTAAGCGCGGTAGTTTAAACACATGTGCAAAATTAATATTCTAGAAGGTTTAATTGCCAGTTATTTTGTAAAAAACATGCCAAGCCGGTTTCTAAACATGTCTAGGAGTTATTGGAAGAATTTAGGCTTATAAATAAAAGGGTTTTGTAAAGGAATTTCACCCTAGATCATTTCTAGCCCTAAAAGCCTAAGAGAAAGTGATATTTAGAAAAAATTTCTTCATGGGAGATGGGTTTAAAGAAGAAGAAAGAAACCATGAGGAAGAGGTTCGTTAGTTAAAGTGCATAAGAGATGTATAATGGTTTCTTAGCTGTAAGTATTGAAGGGATATCAGAGAAGATCAACAAAATTGAGAATACTATGGCTTTATTAGAGACCAATGTATTTGAGTTGCATGCACATCTATAGCATATTTGATGGCATTTGAAGATGCAATTTAACCCCACAAGTTATATAGAGGAAGCAGATAAGGAGAAGTTCATAAAGCAGAAGTGGATTGAAGAAGATAGCATTAGAGCTCGTCACCACCATCCTATTTATCAACTCTATATTCCTAGAGAGACTAATGAAAGACAGGAAATTATTCCTTGGAATGAAGAATGGAGTTAAGTTTTGCATTAGAATTTATGTGTTAGAAGTTGTTGTTTTCAGATGGTTTAGTGTTTACTTCTTGTTTTTACTATATTTGACTTCTTATAAGTGTTTAATTGTGAAATGATTGTTGTCTTTCTATTTAAAAAAATTTCCTAGAGGGCCACATCTCACGCTTAAGTGTGAGCCAACCCGAGAGGTAGGTGCTTAAGCGCCATTTACCCGCGCTTAAGCGCCGGTTCACAAAAATCGATTAGCGAACGATTAAAAGTGAAATTTCAGCCCGAACTTCACCATTTTTAATGCCATCGTCACCTTCAACCTCTCAAGTTCGCAATTTTTTAGGGCTAGGGTACATCTAAAGTTAAGATTTCTTGGTGGAATCAAGTGAAATTTGCTAGATCCAAGTTCCTTGAGTTAAGAGCTTTACTTCTACGCAAAAAATTTGGATTTTCGCTATGTATTTTGAGGACATTTTGAGAAATTCAAAAACTCACTATTCATGGTGAAAAATGAGAAAAAAAAAATCTATGGCAATTGCATGGGAAGTGTAGTTTATACTTTGGAAGTTTAGTTTAGTAATTTATACTTGATTTTTTAAGTTATTTTTGAAATTTATAAATATTGTAGAATGGCACCAAGAATGATGAGGAGCAAAGAAAAGAGCCCTTTCGACTTGAGTAAATTTGCTAGTTTGAAGGCTTGGGATCGATACAATGATGCGTTGCAATCACGGAAACTGATTCAGGAGCGGTGTTTTAGGAATCCTGGTGGAGACGTAGAGGATTTTGATTTTTCATTGACAATGGGAACTATTCTATTGTTTCTCTGTTATAGAAGTTATTTCTATTGTTAGGGAGTTCTATGCAAACCTCCCTGAGGCTAAAGACAATATAGTCATGGTTCGAGGAAAGTTGGTTCCTTTTTCACCGGAGGAAATCAACTTGTTTTATCATCTGCACCCTGATAAAATATGTTTTTATGCAAATTATAGTCCGACTGAAGCAAATTTAGATGAGATTATTTCTTGCTTGACTATTGGAAAAGGACTTTGGAAGATCACTGATGAGAGGAGAGTCAACTTCCCAACTTTAAAGTTATGTGCACCTTCAAAGGCCTGGCACTATTTTATTTATGCTTGTCTGCTACCAACAAACCATCTCAGTGAAGTGACCAGAGAGAGAGCGACGTTAAATTATTTTATCCAGGAAGGAAAGCGCATCAACATAAGAGCTTTGATTTATCAAACTATCATTAGTTCTGCCACTATCGTTACTACTGCAGGTCTAGGATTTGCTTCCTTGATCTTTTCTTTGTGTGAGCAGGCTAGAGTTAAATATAATAGCTGAGAGGAAGTGTGGTTACCTCTAAAGCCCATCACTATGGTGAATGTGAAGACTTAGTCTGAAGCATTCTATTTTTGACTCCAGTAGAAAATTTTCTTGGAGTTATGGAATAGAGAATCTGCTGCTTCTACCTCTGCTGCTTCTACATCTAGACCATCAAAATCATGTGCTTCTACATCTAAAGGTGAGTCTACTGAGTCCCAAGATCAATTGTTGTAGAGGATGATGGATCATATTAATTTTACAACTAGTAAAGTTCAAAATTTAGAGAGTTTTGCAGATCATACTGATATGTATACAAAAAATTACTCTTATCTCTGGAGAACCTAATTAGGGGTGGCCCAAAAGTGCAATTTCCTCCATATCCTCGATATCCTGATTATGAGCCTGCAGAAAAGTGGTATAGCAGTGATTCAGAAGATGAGGAGTAGAATTGAGAGGTTTTTATGTTTGTAATATCTGTTAGACTATGTGCTTTGGACTTAAGATTTATGAAGTGTTGTTTATTTTTATGTTGTGGACTATGTGGTGTGGTACTGCTACATTTGAATCTTTATGATGATATGTACTATGTATTGGGTTTTGGACTTTTGTATTTTATTTTTATTGTGTTGTCTGTGTTAGTTAGCAGCTTTTTTTAAATTTTAGGGCAATAACTGTTGTGTGTTTTCTGATTTAGTTAGTTTAGAACTTAACTTAATTCTATGTCTTTTAAAAAGATGAAAATCTTGCTAACAAAGGTCTTAAATATTAAATTTTAAAAACTGCTACCCTGTGTTTTTTTTTTATCATGTTTGTGAGTTGGTTTTTAAGTTGAGACTTTCAAGTCAAATTAGTGTGTTAGTTTGTTTTTATGTTTATACTCACTCTTTAGAAGTCTATTGAATCTCTATATGTTGAATTGAAATGAAAATATTAGAAAATTTGATCAAAATTAATTTTACTCTTGTTTTTAGTTTAATACTTGATCATTAGGGTATAATAGTTCTTGTTAGCAGTTTTTTTAATCTTCGATCCTGCTTATATATAATTGATGCTAAACTGTTTCATCTGTTAAAAATTTAAGTTTGGGGGGATGAAAAATGTTTTAAAACTTGAATTTTATTTGTTCTCAAATGAACTACAAGTGAATTTGAATTTGAAAAGAAAAATTGATCATGTATGTTAAATTATCTTAGGGAAATAAAATTTTATTTTAGAAATGAGTAAGAGAATTTAGTTGAAATTTTGAGTAATGAAGAAAAACATTAAGTTAAAAACTTTTAGTGTAGAAAATGATTAATATAAGTAACTATCTTTAGTAAGAAAAATTTTATTTTTGAAAATTTTAGAAATTTAGACTTTTAATTTTAATACTTAAATTTCTTTTATTAAAAAGAATTCTCAAAGTTATTATTATATTTATAAGTAAAAGTTTTGTATCAAGACTTTGCTTTAGGAAAGGAAAAGTAGAATTCAAAATTATTAAATGGTCTATCCAGATATAGCAATCATTGCGTAAAAAAAAGAAAAAGAAAAAGAAAAGAAAAACAAAAACAAAAACAAAAACCAAAAAAAGAAGAAGAAGAAAAATTGAGGGAGGAGATGCTTGAGGATTAGTGCCTAATCAAAAATTGGTTCTACATATGATCTTTTTCAAGTATAAGACTTAAGAAAATCTTAAGCTTATAGATATAATATAGTAAGTAAAATTATTCCTAGAAAAAATTCCCAAGTGGAGATAAAAAAAGAACTAAATTCTAACTTTAGAAGACTTAACATTAAAATTAAAATTTTAAAGTGGTCTCATATTTTCTTAAGTGGAGATAGGAACTCATATTTTCATCTTTCTTAACATTAAAATTTTCTTTATTGAATATTTTTTTCTAAATTGGACTACTAAATTTCTAAAATCTAAATTTTAGTAACTCCTAAAGAAACTCATATACATATCATACATATTTAGTTTTTAAATATTGGACTGTCACTTTCGGAGAAGTAACATTTTAAGTTTGGGGGATTTTGATACGCCTACAATACATAGTGTTTTTAGACACATTTTTATACCTATTTTTGAGATATTGCACTTTAATGGAAGACATTTTTGTGTTTTTCTTTTAGGTACAAGTAAAAAGGTGAAAAATTCTTAAAAGAGTGAAAAGGATCAAATTTGGAGCAAATATGTGAAAAATGTGCAAAAGTGTTTTGACGCCTAAGCACCGGTTAAACATGGAAGGCCGCGCCTAAGCGCCAGAGGCCACAGGCCCCGCGCTTAAGCGTCAGTGGCAGCTATTGGATGAGTAAATTTAGTTTTTGCAAATTTTAAAGAGTTTTTTGAGGCACCTATTGGCTTAATAGGTGGTTATAACCACCATGGATGAAAATTATTACGAAAGGATGCATCTCTTGGGGAAATACAATGCATCAAGACACTTTTTGAAGAGATACCAAAGCACCTTTTGGAGAATTATAAAAGATGAAATATTGAGACTTTAAAAGGGGTCCTAAAAGTATTGGGAAAGTTTTGAAAGTTCTAAAATTGGGGAGTTAGTTGGAGAGATTTTCAGGCATCACATATTTATCCTTCTATTTAGTTTTATGTTGAGAGTGTTGTAAAAGAGAAGAAATTCAAATGAAATTCAAGAGTTTGGTCGAGGACTTGAGATAAGGTTTTATCTTTTATTTTAGACTACTTTTGGTTTTAATTGAGACTTGTTGTTGGATTAACAATGATTTCAACTGTTAAACTAAAGTGTGGTTTTATTTACTCCATTGATTTTAAGTAGTTTTCTTTATCTTTCTTCTTAAAATGATAAGTAATTAAATCTTGGATGGAAGTTGTGGAGAGTATTGATCTTTAATTTTGGAAGAAGTTGTGATGATTTATATCCATGAAATTCATTTACTTCTTGATTTGGCCAATTCAGATGTCAAAATTTATTGTGAGAACATGTAAGAACTGGGTTGGTATTGTCTCAATCAACAATTGGGAAGAATCACATGAGGTTGTATGAATGAGAATGTAGTTCATATGGCTGAGTGCAAATAAATGTAAAAACATTCATTGAAGGGTGTAAAGTTAGAGGACTTTAAAGTGACAGGTTAATGCCCCCAACTTGGTTTATTGTTTTAGGTTTTGATATGAGATGTTAGCTCCTAGGTGGAGGGAATCGAGGGAAATCTAAAGTGAAAGCTAGCATCCCCCCTGCCTAGCTGGTCTTTAGGACTATTCCAACTTTAATTTAGCCACTATTGCTTATAGCATCTCTTGTAAGGCTAAAAAATATATTTCTCCTATTTGGCAATACACAATATGAATACTTCCACAACATAATTCTTATACTAATTACTGGTTCATGATAAGGAGAAAGATATTTTCATATTTAGTCCTTTTCTTCTACAAAAAACTCAAGTTATCTTTTTTGTGTTTCTTCCTATTTGGCACAACACAATATGCATACTTCCACAACATAATTCTTATACTAATTACTGATTCATGAAAAGGAGAAAGATATTTTCATATTTAGTGCTTTTATTCTACAAAAAGCTCAAGTTTTCTTTTTATGTTTGTTCTGTTTTGTCAAAATATTAAAATTTCCGAAAATGTATAAACTTTCTTTATTGTGAGAACGTCTTTAGTTTAAATAATTGTCCTTTTAAAATAGAAAGTTTTCCAAAAAGTGCATATGACATATCTTCCCATGGATTTGATATTCTTGTTTTAATAAAAAAGTTCTATATTACTTGATAAGGATATGAATACTTGCGTATATAAATTAAAAGTTAAATTCTTATTTTGATTCAAGATCAAGTTTTTGGGGTTTTTGTTAAATAAGGAAATATAAGTGAAAGATATAATCATAATTATTGTTATAGTATTGCATATAAGTAGTTTTGAGATCAGAACACGATCCTAAAATCTTACAAATGGTTTATTTTTTATTTACTTTTGACGACCAACTCATCCACGTAGCATTCCACTTGATTGTGAATGATATCATAAAAAATTTTTGACATTGCACATTGATATGTTGCTCTAGATTTCTTCATTTCGATAGGTGTTATGAAGGCAGTATGTACTGCATCTTTGGGAGCCATCTTAATTTGGTTGTATCTCAACGATTCATCCATTAAAGAGAAGATTTCATGGGTAGAAGCAAAGTCCATCATCATTTGTGGCATTGATAACGAGAATTCGTCTTTTGGACATGGTTTGTTCAAATCCCTGAAGTCGACACAAACACGGATTTATCCATTTTTCTTCTTAATAGGGACAATGTTAGCTAACCATGTGGGATATTGCTCTTCTTTTACAAAGTTAGCGTCTATTAATTTCCTTACCTCAGTGATGAATTGCTTCTCTATTTTGAGGCGCATTATTATGGGAGACTATTTCACTCAGGTCATATCTTTATCTACCACGAGTATATGAACTGCAACCTCTACTGACAGTCCTGACATTTCATCATAGCTCCATGTGATGCAATCTTTAAACTTTATCAATAGTTTGATCAATTCTAAAGATTCTCCATCGTTGATTAGAGAACTTATAAATGTAGGTCGGGGTTGCTCTTCAGTCCCGAGGTTAATTTCCTTCAATTAATTGACAATTGATTTAATTTCCTCCTCAAATTCTGGCGAAGCATCTTCTATTAGCTTATCAGTAGAGTCATCCTCCATATCGAGGCAATCCCCTTCCAATTCACCATTAACAACCATACAAAATTTTGAATTATCGACTGGTGCGACAGTACCAAATACGAGTCCCTCTTTTGAGTTGGGGGTTTAACTTTTAACATTCCATAATTTTTCATAAAGTTGTAATTTATCTTTCAGTATTTATTTTAGGATCATCATCCAACTTTACTTGATTTTTTATGATCAGTAGAGGTAGAAGCATGATAAAACTTAACCGGCTTTGAACCAGTGCTACAGACTTCATTAAACTCTAAACTCTCGACCTTTTGAGGGAGAATCAAATTAAGGGTCATAGTGTTCACATAGAAGTTTATCTGATCATACATCATCACATATTCTCTCTCTCTATCTTATAAGGATATCTTGTACTGAGGTTTCTTATATTTTGTCATCATTATTTCATCTTTGAAACTGCCTTCATCACTAATATTGATGGTTAACCTAGTCCATTCAATAATTAAATTGGTTCTTCCTCCACCATGTCCCTGGCCTCGACCTCGGGTGCGCAAAATAAAAGGACCTCCACCAACTTGTTGCAAAAGAGTGGTAGAAGATTGCTGAAGCTGAGTTGAATGGCTTCTTCTTTGCGATTTTTTTAAATTTTTATTTTTATTTGTGATAATTTTGCTAGAGAAGACAGTTTTCTTCAGAGGCGCGTAGTAGCAGCATCTTTATGAGTACCAACTTCTTGAACTGAAAACGGTTGTAGTTCTCCCTTGATGTAATGTTCTTGTCCTTCTTTGTAGTACTTCATGTATTGGTGTAGAGACGATGGAACCATGTTGTGTTCGTGAATCCACGGTGGACCCATTAGAGCATTGAAATAGGTCTCAGTGTCGATGATATGAAACTTAGCGGTCGTTACTAGTTCTCCAACCTTCATAAGCAATGTAACGGATCCAAGGACTCTCTCTCCCTTTTTGGTTGAATCCTCTTAGCATCATTTTATCGGTCGTAAGCTCCTGATCTTCAATATCCAAATTGGCTAATGTCCGTAGACTCATCAAGTTAAGTGATGCTCCAAGATCTACTAAAACTCTAGACAACACAAATCTACCAATGCTAACGGAAATGTAGAGTGGACGATTGTGGTTAGCAATACCGAGTAGCAAATCTTCATCTGTGAAGGTTACCTCAGACTGTTCCTTCAACGAGCAAAATTCATTCGAAGATGTGCTAGCAAAGCTGTAACAAGAGACTCTCTCATATGCTTTGATTTGATCAGAACGTCGTAGATGTTTACTTTGGGTGGAAACTTCCTAAGATGAGCTAGCACGTTGTAACCAACGTTGTATGATCCTCTAATTTTCTCTTGGTTATGTGGTTCTTCCACTCGTGGAGGTGGAGGTAGTTCCTCTTTATTATATATTTGTTTTCCTTTATCTGTTGGAGCTATTCTTAGAGGTAATACTATCCCACTCCTTAAGTTCACTTCTGTAATTTTTTCTTCTTGAGATATCATTGTCAAATCTTCCAGTGTTTCTTATTTATCAGAAAGATCTAATTTGATGGCAATCGATGCACCGTGGTGCTCGAGAATTGGCTCCTCACTCCTGGGGCTATCGTAAGCGGTATCATTGATGTTCACTTTGATTTTATTAGTGAGTTCATTGGACTCAAGTATGATTTGCGGATCATTTTTAGAATCTAGATCGAGGCTAGATTTGTCAAAATCAGTTATGTTATCACCAAAAACTGTTAAAACTTAGTCGAAATCACAATCATTATATTCATAAGACCCAGAGGGTAAAAATATAATCATATAAA
This sequence comes from Phalaenopsis hybrid cultivar, assembly GCA_002079205.1. Classification (NCBI taxonomy): domain Eukaryota; kingdom Viridiplantae; phylum Streptophyta; class Magnoliopsida; order Asparagales; family Orchidaceae; genus Phalaenopsis; species Phalaenopsis hybrid cultivar. The sequence continues at coordinate 110,559 of JXCR01134561.1, forward strand.
GTCAGGGGTTCAAGGATTTTCTTCCCCATATCCAAAACAACTAATCTAGCAAATGCATCCCCTATCCTATTTCCCGTGCTATTAGACTTCATAGTGGTGTTCTTCTTCTTCTTTGTCTTTGACGACAATGAATCTTCTGGTGAAATCTTTGTCTCAGGTTTGGTAGGCTGAAGATTCTGAATAGAGGCTTGTTTTGAAACATTCTGAATTTGGTTCAATATTTTCTTAGACGATTTGATCCAGACTACATTCCATCTATCTTCTTCAGTATATGCGGAAGATTATTTTGATGCATCCTAAATTTGGTTTATGACCCTCTTGAGCTTATCCTAAGTCCTACTCCATCCATCTTCTCCAGTATATGGATCAATCGGAGAGATTGGCTCAACAAAAATCATATTTATGGAACCTTTTTTAGGTTCTTTTAAATATTCTTTCAAGATTGTTATATTCTCTTATTTAAGGTTCTTCTCAAGACAATCCTTAAAGATGAAACATTCTTCTATAGTCTGCCCAAGAAACCTATGGTATGGGCAATAATTTGGTTGATCTTTCTTATCGACCTCTTCGGGTTTCTTTGGATCTGGTAGTATGAATTCAGGCATCTTCATCAGACTTCTGAACATTTTAGATACAGCTTCATATTTGAAAAAATAAACCATTTTCTATCATTCTGCCAATTATTCTCTTTTCGGGATGATCCTCCTTGAGGTGGTCACTAGTTGGACTGGCTACTCAGTTTCTGAGCATGCTGTGAGGATTGTCGAGTTTTTTCTGGATATATCTTCATTGGTTACTTTCCTTTATTTATAGTCCCTACTATTCTCGACTTTTTTTCAAATACTCTGATTGCTTGAAGTTCTCATGAGAATCCATATGTTTGATTTCTTCATGAAGACTATCGGCTTTGCTATGTAGCTTCTTGAAGGATTTGCTGGGGAGTCCCTTGAGCATGAAACCTATTGGCCCATGAATGCTTTTGAGTAAAATCTTAATTGTTTGATGTTTTTGTAGCTGATGTTCACACTTCATGCTAATGTTTCTCCACCTCAAGATGTAATCCACTAAAGTCTAGTTGGGCTTTTACTTTTCCATCATGAGCTCTCATATAGAGACATGGTGTTACACTCCAGCAAATCTCTTCATAAATAATTGTTCTAGCTTTGGCAAATGTTTTAACTGATCCGTTGGGTAAATCAACATACCAATCAAAAGCAATCCCTGACAAGTTGCTGACAAATTGTTGGAAGAGTAAAGCTTCGTTACTTCTTGTATTGTCACAACTGACTCAAAAATTTGCTATGTGTTGTCTGGGATCTCCAGTCCTATCAATTATCTTAAAGTTTGGCGAGACAAAACCCTTGGAGAAGGGTACAACATCAAATTACTCCAAGTAAAGTCTACCATTTTAAACCAATGCCACAACCTTAGATTGGGTTAAGGCCTCTCGAACCTGCTCGATCATTTGGTTAAATTCCTTCTCTAGGATGGCACTCGATGGAGAATCCTTCTTTGGTTTCTCATCTCTGTTTGCTGAGGCAACTTCTCTTCTTTGATCTGTATTATGTATAATTTCTAGTTGGTTGACCTCTGAAGATGCTAACTGTAGGGGTTGAGATTGTCCTTGAATTGTGTGCAAAGCAGTCATGGTTGCGGCTATCTCTTCTATCCTTTTCTCCATTTGGCTAACTTGCTCATCCCTTAGGAGGATAGCTCTACACAACTCATCTATAGCGTACTCTTTGACAAAAGGTTGAGGCTCTCGCGTAGATGTAGCGGCTATAGTTTTAATGACAAGGACATCCATGAAAATTTCTTCGAGGTAATCATTATAGCACAAATCTTCATCATTATCATCGATGAAAACTCCGTGTTCCCGAGCCAACTCGGAAATCTCAACCCTGAGCTTTTCAAATTTTCCCTCAATTATTAATTCTTGAATTACCATAAGATTTGGAGAACTCTGTTGGACCTCCTCCAATTGCTCTTCTATCTCGCTGGCAATTGCTGTGACAATGTCAGATACCTCGGACCCTGGCTTCATTCCATGATATTGTATTGCGGGCTCACTGGACTGTACCGATACAACGTCCTTGGGTACCCATACATTCTTTTTTAATGGTAATGTCTTAAGATGAAGTGTCTCAGTAGAAACATCAGTATGTTGAAGAAAAGTATGCTCCCCATGGTGCAGACCGACTACAGTACTAGGTAATTTCTTTATATTTTCCTTTGAAACTTTAGGAATATCCTTGTAATGTGTGATCGATAGAATTTTTTGGCCTAGATGTGACTTAGCTAGCCGACGACATGCGGTGCTAGTGATGGTAGAATTAGTGGTAACTATGGTGGTATCAACTCTGCTCCCTAAACAGAACAAGATAAGAATAGGAGCAGGCAAAGCTTCAGTTAATTTCTGAGATAGTGTGACAAATTTGATATCCCTTAAGATTTCTTTCTTTATGCGAGGGGATACTGCATTTTCCACTCATTTGAGTAATTCACTAACTGAGAAAACTTCCTTGGCAGCTAGCCTCTTGAAAACTGAACTGACTCTGGTGATAGGAGTGGACTTCTTTCTCTCCTCACCAGGTCCATGAAGTGATGGTAAAGTAGCGGCAATTTTCTAGATACTCTCGTACCCATTGGTACCCACTAAACAATGGAATCTACTTCCTCGCAATAGTGGGTATGTTTCCAGTAATCCTGACTCATCCTAGTGAGGATCTTCTTCAGCAGGTATCTCCTTAGGAGCTTTGGCTTTAATAGCTCTCCAAACCCTCCTATTACTTTTTCTCCTTTGGATTTGATTTAGCAGTGTAGTCTTTGAACTTGATCCAATTTCAAATGTAGATGGTGAGAAAGCCAATCCCTCAGTCGAATCTTTAATGATCATAACTTCTTCTCCCTTAGCAGCAGCGGGAACAGCAGACTTGGTGGGTGTTGTGGCGGCAGTAGTCCCTCTTACAAGAAGGGAAGTCATGAAGGCAGTTCAAGTTAAACTCCACAGATGATTCCTAAACCTATGGAGTGACAAATTTCATTATGATGAATGGGGCTTTCCTAAAAATGACCTCGACATCTTCAAATTCTGCTCCAAACTTGATGGTGAAAGGGACATAGTGGGCATCGTGGCTCCTCGACAGGTTGCAAAATAAAGAGAGCATTAGGCAGGCCATTGCAACAGCTTTAAAAGAGAATTTGGGGTTAGCTATCTGTCAAAAACCTCATAATCTTAGCGCAAGCACTAAAATTTAACTGAGGTCAAGTTTTTTTTTTTTTTGTTTATGTCGGGTTTTCAAATTTTAGAAAAATTAGTTTTAAGTAGAAAAAATTTATTAATATAAGGAAATTTTAAAAGCACTTGCAGCACAACACAATTTAATTTAACTTTCAAAATAACAAGTTAAAGTCGAAAAGGAGCTATGAAGTGTTTAGGACCCAGTGCGGGACTGACTTAACAACGCACAATACCTAGGTGGAACTAATCCACCAACACACCTATTGGGGTCCGAGCTCATATGAAGATTAAAAAGTCCTTAATGGCCTCTTGAACTTCTCTGTTCAAAGGTGATTTAACAGACGGTCCTGAAGTCCAAAAGAGTTGACCGTACTTTACTAAAATAAAAATGGGTAAAGCATGCCAATGTAGGAAAGGTAATTTGGTTCATGAGGGAGATGAACACATTACCGATGTATGAAGATAATACTTCTTGATTTAAATGTAGCAAAAAACTAGTCCCCAAAGGAGTCGCCAGAAGCTGTTGACACTATTTTTGGTTAGAGGAGTTGCCCGTTAGAAGTTGTCGGTCACTGAATTGAAATCCCATCGCCCACTTCAAAAGGGCATTTAAATTTATATATATATATATATATATATAGTTTAGAAAAATATGAAATCAAACTGTCCCCATATTTTTGTAGTTTAAATGAAAGAGCACTATACCTCAGACCTCAAACCATGTATCTATCCCGAAGGATAAACACAAGACTTAAGGATGAGGCTCGATCAAATAAAGTAAGAAATATATGACATCCATTTGGTCTGCAAAAACCATTTTATTTGCAAATAAGTTCCCCTATTTAATACAAACAATTAAATATGATTTATATTAAGCTAGGTTCGGACAAGCTTCCTATAAGGGCAAACCACGAAAGTTAATTACATCTTAGATAACCGAAGTCACCTAAGAAAACTCTCTATAAAAATTTGGAAATATTTTCTTCAAAGAGTTCAAAAGGATAGGAATTTTCAATGAAATAGGAAAAAGAAGTGTGAAATGGGAATGAGTCAAATTTGGAACATTTTGTTTTAGTAATCCAAAGGAGGAAGAACTAGGATATGTCATAGATCTAATAGAGAACCTCGGTGATTTCCCAGTCTATCCTATTAATTGGCTTTAGTTTTGGGGAGAAATATTTAGATGTTGTATTCTACTAATTTTATTTTTTAAGGCTTACATTTGTGTGAAACGATTACACAAATAGACTGGAAGATGTGAGGATTTACTTTATGACGAACGACAACCTCGAAATTATGCATCTGAAGACCCTTAAAGAGGCAAGTTAGTGTTATTATGACACTTTGCCAATTTTGGTTTTAACTTTGGCTTGTAGTGTTCAATTTCTAGTCACATTCACTTTTCTAATCCTCATTTAATCAAATTTGATTTAGCTTAAGTAACTACTAAGCCATTAAGATCATGATGGATGTCTTAGTCATTTTAAAAGAGATTAAATTTTAAGTGATAATAATTCATCATGAAAAATTTTGAATGTCACTTGAACACCATATAGGGGTATTAAATTATTGAGTTATTAACACCCAAACCTATACCCCTAAGTCTAAGATCATTGAATTTGGTAGACTCCAAAATTTTATTTGTCTATGAAATTTCAAATTTGTCCTTTAATTGGAAAAAGTGAGATTGGTTTCTACCAATTAATCCCTTGTGTTGAAATCATCCAAATATGTTAATTATGATCAAAGGTTACCCATTTCCCTTTCTTGAATTAAGCCTAAATGTTAATTAAGGTTAAATTTCTAAAATTACACTTTGCCCCTAAGGCTCTATCACTTCATAATTCATCAAATTTAATTCAAATGACTTTAGAATTTTCATCCCACCTTACTCATGGGTCAATTAAGACATGAGAAGAGAAAATATGAATTTTTAGATTTTAATTTAATTTATATATTTATTTATATGTAAGAATAGGATTTTTCAATGAAAATTTCATAACTTGACCAAGGCAAAGCCTAATTAATTGAAATTTTTACTGTAGGTAGGTGTAGCCTAGAGAAACACTTGGCCCAAACTTCATATTTTTTTAGTTTTATTTGAATTATTATAATTAATTTAACTTATGGAGTACTAATTAATTATAAATTATTTTAAATTTGTAAGAGTAAGTTTTATATTTTTCTAAAATCTTTCTAAGGTCAAGGAACTTAAAGATATAAATTTTTCATTTTCTTAATTTTTTTTAAATTTTTACAATTTTTTAAGTGAGAGATTAAGAAAAAATCATTTTTTAGCCTTTAAAAAATTTTTTTAAGCTTTTAAATTATTCCAATTATTCTTAAGTGCTTAGGAAACAATTTAGATCATTTTCATGAATTTTACTAATTTTGTTTTTTTATTAATTTTTAATTATTTAAATATTCAAAACAGGCGTAAATATGAAGTTTTTATTTTGTTTACAATTTTATTTTCAAAATGTTTCTCTGATCACAGAGAACTCCCAAAACCAATTCTTATGGTTTTTTAAGTTATATTGTAATTATTAAAAATCATTTTAATGTCAAAAATGCCATTTAACTTAGAAAATCAATCTGAGTATGTGCTCCAAATATTGTAAAAATTTTATGGGAAGTTATCTAAACTTTAAATCATTTAGCTATTTGATTTTAATTATTAAATCATTTTAATTAGATCATAATCAAGTCATTTAGCTGTTTATTTTTCCTAAATTAATTTTCTTTGTGTTTTATGATTTTGAGAGAGTTAAGTGTGTTCTTAATGACTCAGCTCATGAAATATTTTCCAAAGGATTCTTTGGTCACAATAGATCTTCCAAAATTCCTTTGGATTTTTTTTAAATAACATGCTAATTATTATGATTAATTTATGAAAATAATAGACATTTACTTGAGAAATATGGATCTCTATCTAAAGGTCTTCTCTAACTTTGAAAAAAATAAAGAATATCCCCCATGATAGATGCAACAACATTCCAAAATATCAAACAATGGTGAAATGTATACATGCATTGAGAGTTAAAAAACTCAAATCAGTATTTAATTAATTAAAAATAAAATATTCATCAAATAAACTTCAAACCTTTTTCACATTTTTTCTCCATTATTCACTGAGCACTAGGATATTTTTATTTTATTTTTGGGATTTTTCACACCAACATATGAATTTTTAAATGTAGGAAGCATTTTCTGAGTTATTTAAATCCCTTTTTTTCTACATAAACATCCAGCGCCATGTCATCCTTGGCGTCTTCGAAGCTCCATGTGGCATCTTCTGATTCAGGGCTTCCATTTGAGTCAGTCCATGCTTTATGGACCACGCTCCCATCCGGCGCAATCAGAGCCCTCCACTTGATACACGCGCGATCCAACGGTTCTGGGTCATTGTCCCCAAATAGGCTAACTCGAGAACCGTTCACTCTATAACCTTAAGATCTCCCTCTAGACTCAACCAAATCTCCTTGGGTTTCATCTTATGGACTTGTCTAAGTGAGACAAACACATTAATATAGTAAACATATGAATAAATCAATTCTAATTAAATGGTGAATGAAAATAAACTTGCGAAGAGGGGGAGTTCAATAACTTTACTATGAGAAGGTAAGTTTCAATTAGAGGCACTCGACACACTTTTGGAGGACCAAGAAGGCTAGGGATTGATCCATTGGTCATGGTGAAAGGTCTAAACCCAAATTTGATCAAGGCCAAATTTGGGTGTTGAACAAAGTCTAGTGTAAAGGCTCTCCGTAAGGGGGGTTTGATGGGGCTTTGTCTTCTTTCACTGTGGTGAAGGTGTGGGTAAATTTAAGTTAATTTTTTTCACTGTGGAGGTGTGGAGAGTTCTGTCTTGTCTCTAATAAGGACTTGAGCTTAAAAATTGAACTCTGGCAAGGGAAATTGGGGCAAGCAAGTGGTTGGGTTGCATTAAGGAGGCCTGAAAGAGGCTTTGGGAGCAATTTAGAGGGGTCTCCTTGAGAAAATTTCAGCATCTCTCTCTTGGCCATGATAGGGCCATTTTATAGCCATTGCCAAAGAGGGGAACTCAAGGTCTGGTCATGGGTGCAAAAGGACGCTTAGGTTGAGGGCTGAGAAGCCCTCAGGAGCCATTCGGATGAGGTCGCCTATATGGTTAAGATTGGGTTTGATTCAAGGATGGTGGCTCTTGGTTTAGCCATTTTTCGGCCACCAAGTTGGCTGGCCAGCCACGGAGTGGTCACTTCTTGGCTCAGGAAGGTCGGGGGGTGGCTAATGATGACTAACACACTTTGACAATCAATGACGGAAGAGATTTTTTGGTTAATGACTAAAAAAGGGAATGAATCACTTAATTTTGGGATCCATTGGTCCATAGCTTGCTTTGATTGATTTAAGCTGGTTTAGCATGGTCCTTATGAGGAGCTTAGTGGCTGTGGAGTAACAAATTTTGTGACTTTAGGGTTGTTAGGCCAATTTTCGTGTATAGGTTCAATTTGGGTCTAAATGGCTAAAAGTTAGGTTTGGATTAGACTAGCCATTAATTTGAGCCCAAATAATTGATTAGCATTGTGTATATATTGTAATTATGATATTTGGTGAAGGATTGAAATGATTTTGAGTTTAATTATGGGTTCAATTTGAAGGATTTTGGAATTTTGGTCACTTTGGGCATGTTGGGCTAAACTTGAGTCTCGATTGGGCTAAGCTTGGGTTAAGTCCAAATTTATTATTGAAATTGGTCAATAGAAATGCCATGGATAGTTTTAAACATAAATTGGGTGCCAATTCTGGGGTTAGGGTATTCACTTTGGTGAAATTTTGAGATATAGCCAATTTGGGGCAAATTTAGGGTTATTTTGGATTTAGGTTAAAATTAAATGAAATTGAGGCTTCACCAAGGCACATTTAGGCTCAAGTTTGATGTTTAGGATTCTTATGAAGAGTTCAGGATTCAAATTGAGGCCAATGGAGTAAGCCATGGGGTTCAATTTGGTGAGGTTAAGTCATGTAGCCAAAATTGGGGGTTTGACCTAGATCAAAATTAGGCTCAAAGCATGGGCCGATTGAGCTTGGATTTGGTTTAATATGATTAAATGGAAGGTGAATGTGAGTTCAAGACTGAGATTGTGAGAAATTGGGACCAAATTGATGGACAGTTGAGCTAAATTTGGGGAAATTTGGCCTTTAAAGGCAATTGGGTGGTTTTGGTCAAAATGATCAAATTGGTCAATTTGGATCGAAATGGGTTTTGGAAACATTTGGAGTTATTTTGAAGGGTTTGGAAAAGTTTGGGGTGCCAAAGGCATTTTTATAATTTCGGCAATTTTTGGGGTATTTTAGTAAATTTGGAATTTTTGGGTAGTTTTTGGTAATTTGGGTATTTTCAAAAGATTCGAAATAATTTTTTAACAAATTTTTATATTTTGGTTGAATTTAAGGATTTTGACCAAATTTAGGGCTCCAAAGGTATATAGGTAATTTGGGGGATTTTGGAACAAAAGGCCAAGTTGAATATTTTGGGTAGAATTGAGGAGCTAACCACCATAAATAAGATATGGACCAATGGAAACCCCATTTGGGTCCTCTATGTACTGGTCTTAGCTAAACCCTAGCCTAGGGCTAGTGGATTTAGGGGACCATTTACATGAGTCTCCCAAAGGATCAAGGGACCAAAGTCAAGAAAATTTGGGTTTAAGGTTGTGAGTGATTGTGTGTTAAAGTAAGTGCAAGCGAGTGCATTAGGTCCAGAGAAACACCCAGAGTCAACCCTAAGAGCAAGTAGTCCTATGGAAACTCATCTTGAGCTCCTCCATAATGACCCCACCAACTAAGTGCTAGAGGTTAGGAAAAATATGTGGAACTTCAAGTTGAGAAAGGAAGAGGGTAGAATTTCTAATGGTGAGGGTTCCTTTTCTAGTTTTCTAGGAATAGTCAACAGGAAAGTCCTATGGGATTTCTAATGGTGAGGGTGCCTTTTCTAGTTTTCTAAGAATAGTCAATAGGAAAGTCCTATGCCTTAGGCTACTAAAAAGGAAGAACTAAACCTCAACCAAAAGTGAGGTCAACAAATGGACCCCCATAAGGCTACTAAAGAGGAAAAACTAAACCTCAACCAAAAGTGAGGTCAACACCAAGCCTGCCGGTTTTTAATCCCTTGACCCTTTTGGGAGACTCACGTAGATATGGTCTCCTAGAACCATAGCTCTAGGGTAGGGTTTAACTAGAACCAGTAAATGGGAGACCTAAAGTAGTGAATTCTATTGGTCCATGGCTCATGTACAGTGATTGACACCCAAATTTTATCAAAATACCCTTGGTGACTCAAATTATCCAAATATCTTCCAAATCACTTCAAGTGTCCCCAAAATCAATTTGAACTACTCCACTGAGATCAAATTGATCAATTTGACATATTTTGACCAAAAGCCCCAAATTGCCTTTAAAGGCCCAATTACTCCAATTAACCTCAAATTTCAAGAAATTTGATCCAAATTTCCCCCAATCCCAACTCTAAACTTACATTCATAATGTCTAAGCATGATTGAAACCAAATCCAAGTCCATTTGACCCACATTTGTATTCAATTTTAACCCAAATCAAAAAGCCCCAATTTGACCCAAAACAAAAATCTCACTCAATCGAACCCCAAATCTATCCAATTGCCATAATTTTGAATCATAAACTCCTTAAAACACTCCCCCATTCCAAATTGAGCCTTCAATTAGCCTTTTTCAAGCCCCAATTTTACTCAAGGTCAACTTGAAACAAAACCCCAAATTTGCCCCAAATTAGCCATGTCCCCAAATTCAACCAAAGAACCCCTATAGCCCCAAAATTTCCATTCAATTTCTATCTAAAACTCTTAATGACAATTTTTAGGATCAATTTGAGCCATCAATTGGGCCCTAGAAAACTCCAACCTAACTCAAACCGAAGCCTAACCCAACATCGCTAAAATTGACCAAATGACCAATGTTATGGTTAGCCCAAGCCAAACACAACTTCAAGCCAATTTAACCTAAATTGAACCCATGCACCAAAATTGACTAAGCCATGCCAAATTCATCAAACCAAAGCCTCCACAACCACCTTATGCGCCCTAGTGACTAGGCTAGACTCACCTAGCCCACCCTACGTGAACTATGGACCAATGGTCCCTTGATTTAGAGGGATTTCACCCTATTTTTGGCTTAAAACCAAATACCTTTCCATCTTGCCTTACCATTAGTGTTTAACCATCATTAAGCACCCCTTAGCCTCCCTGAGCCCAACAGTGACTAAATTATGGTCAACCACCTCCTCAACCGCAAGAAAAACCCAACCCAAGAGAATTCTAAAAGGCCAAAACAAAAGATTAAACCTCCCTAAGTTGGCTTAGTCCCATTGGCAATTAAATCTTTTCTTCCCTCCACCTCACTAAGTATTAGTACCTAATTCCCAGCCCTGAGCTCCACCAGGAAACCATGGTTATAAATGGAGCTCTCTAGTACCAAAGAGGAGAGTGCTTGAAGCCTTGAGGAAACTCTACCAAAATCCTACTAGAGCCTCTCCAAACATTTTTAGGTTTAATCCCCTTGCTCTCAGCCACTCACATCCACTCCATAGAGCCAATTTCTTCTCTGAAATTTGCCTCAAAAGTAGAATACAGTTCTCCACAGCTCCATAAGGAACCAAACTTGAGTTAACTGTACACACACCAACCCTTGAGTGAGAAGAGTTGATTCACCATAAAATCCCCATCAGAGATAGCCTCTAGCATATCTCTGAACCAAAACATGAAATTAGCCTTTGTTAAAATCATACCTAAGCTATTAACAATGGTTTAAGACTTCATCTGGAGGTTTGTTAGACTCATTCAAAGCTACTACAATGATCTGATTGAGGCCTCCCCTCTCAGAGAAAGGTATTCAACCCTCTCTTCAAACAAAGCTTAAATTAATTCTCCATGCGTATAAATTGCATTTCATAGCATTGTAATTGTATGGATGTGTTCTTCTTGAGTAGATGAAGGTGTAGGAACAAACCCCATGTGATTTGGTTGAGTGTCAAGAGAAATCTTTTGGTTTGAAGTTTAACAGCTTACGAGTTAAGTTAATAGGGGGAAATGAACAGATGTTGTCCGTTTCCGCATTTATGCAATGGACGATCGCGATGGAGTCAGACACAAAGATGGAGTGGTACATCAGGTTGATGAGGTGGCTACATGGTTGGTGGCATCAAATGGCAGAGCACTGCGTGGAAAGCTTGATGAGGACAAGGATCCAGTAAATGTTGCGGGGTTTAAATAGAAAAATAGGCCTTTTCTGAAATTTTTTAAATACTATAACTCTAAAAATTCATATATTTTCATAGAAAAATCCTAAAAATAAATAAAAATACCCGTTTGTTCAGTGAACACAGGAAAATAATGTGGACTAAACATAAAAATTATTTTTTGACTCTTTGATTTTTACTAAATTAAATGCTCTATGTGGTATCTCAATTCATTATGGCTAAGAATTGCTCACCATACCTTAAAATTTTTAGGGTTTATTTTGTCATGACAATAGGTGTGTTCTCTGATCTTTCCAAGGTTAGGGGACATCTCTATGCTTCTAACCCTAATTTTCAAGCTAAGATGGTTATTTTAGCTTAAATTTATTACATATTGTAAAATAACACTTGGAAAATTATGGGATAAATTGTAATAGGTTTTCTGTGGTCAGAGAAGCTTAGGAAAAATATTATGATGGCTTGAACAATTTTGTACATTTTTATATTTAAATAAGTGTGTATATCTTGTATTAATTTATGTAAATTAAATATTGATAAAAATGGACAAAATCAATTCCACACAGTGCATAAAAACATTTTAACCCACTATGAAAATTTGGAAATTATTTGATTAAGTTTAAGCATTAAAGTTGATTTTTTAAGAAACATTGTATTTTTGTCCAAAACCAATAATATTAAATTAAATACACTTATCAAAATTATGAAAAGTATTTTTCTGAGTTCCTTGTGATCAGGAGCAATTAGGAAAAAGAAAAGTTACTTTTGGTAAAATACTTGATTTTTGAGCTGTAATTTAATATAAAAATAATTAAAAAAAGTTAAAAGTTTCAAAAATACAAAAAATATTTTGAAATGTGCCTAACTGTTTCCTAATGACTTGGTCATTAAAATATTTTTGCCTAATTTTTCTAACTTCAAAATAAAATTTGTAAAGCCTTGAAATATATTTTTCTTATTTTTTCACCTAAAATAATTATAATAAGTAAATTAAAAATCATAAAAATATAAAAAAATTGTCTCTCTGAGTTCTTTGAGCTTACAGAGGATTGATAAAATATAAAAATATTTCTTTTGTAATTAAATTATATTTTTTGAATAACCAAAACATTCTTTTGAAGAATAAATAACTAAATAATAATTTAAATTTGGTTTGGGAAATCATGGTATTTTACCTTAGTGTTTTCTCTGACTTAGGGGAAATTCTAACAATTTTTGCCATGAATTTTTTTTTTATTTTGATTGATTAAATAAATCAATATTAAAAACCCTATTTTTCTAGGTTTAAATAATTATTTAAGTTAAATTAAAATTTGAGAAAACCACATTTTCTCCTATGAAGTTTTAATTGCCCTGTGGGAAGGGTACTCTAAAATCATTAAAGTCACTTGAATTATGCTTGACGAGTTGTCAAGTGAAGAGCCCCAAGGGCAAAGTGAAAATTTTAGATTTTAATACCTTAAACAAAATTTAGGATTAACCAAAGGGAAGAATGGGTAATTTTGATCCTATATGTTTGGATGATTGAAACATAATGGGTAACAAGTAGAAACCAACCTACCACCATTCTATGATAAGAATATAATTGAAATTTGTTAAATTTTTAAGACATGGAAGTTAGTAAATTATTAGAAGATCCTCAAGGTATGGGCTTATGTTAGGGAGATGATATGTAACTTATTTAAGTTCGTAAGTAATGATACTATGATCTTTTAATCAAAATCTATATCACCTAAATGAAAATTCTAACATTTGCTAATCTTTTTCACATTAAGATTGTTAAGGGCTTGGTAGTGATATAGATGTGATAATTTGAATTCATTTAATGGGATATAGAAGGATAACATGATTGATGATAAACACTTCGAAGTACTACAAGCTTAACGTTACTGGTGGGTACAGTCTTTAATAACCTAAACTTCCCTTCGGGGCACTCATCCTTATAACTTTTAAGTGAAATATCAACTGATTAATTGATTACCCTATCCTCAGGATGATTAAAATGTCAAGATTCACTAGGTAGTAGGGAAATTTTCATTTTACCTTGGATGACTAATAGAACAATATGATAAGTTCAAAATGAACTCAGAGGTTTTAGGTAATCTTTAAAGCAGTTCAGGTTCATTCCCCGAACACTTTAAATCTCTTGGACATTTTGAAGGACAAATTAAACTTGTTGTATTTGTTCTAAAATCATCCACTAAGATCTTTCGAGACTCAATAAGTCATAAGTTTGAGGTCTGTTAAATACACCTTCATCTACTCTTACAATTTAAATTTATTGCAAAACTATATACATGTTACAAAAGCTAACATTTCAAGTAGAGGAACAAGAAGAATTGACATGTATGCTTTTAAGTTATTGCACTGTAATTTACTTTTATTTACATTTCATTCTTTAATTTATTTAATCAAGCCCTTATCAGTAATTAGTGTTTCTACCCAACAGGATAGAAGCGTTGCTTGTGGTTTTAGGCTCATTTATTTAAACTACTGAGGATATGTGTTTGCTCCACTTTTATATTTTTAAAGTTTAAAATACTACTTTTGCTTAAATTTCATATAAAAAAATATTAAACGGGCATGGAGATATCCTTTCCGGCAGCCAAAAATTTTCAATTTGGCGACTGACAGCTTCTGGCAACTCTGTTGAGGACTAGTTTCTCTCTCCATTTAAATCAGAAAATCTTGTCTTCAATCATTGGTAATTTGCCCATGTCCCTAATGGACCAAAGTACCTTTCTTTCGTTGACATGCTTTACCCATTTCTTTCATGGGAAAGTACTGAACTATTTTGGACTTCAGGACCGCCCGTTTAATCACCTTTGAACAGAGATGTTCAGGAGTTCATTAGAACTTTTATCTTTTTTGTGGGGACAGACCCCCAATAGGTGTATTGGTGGGCTAGTTCTTTCAAGGCATTGTGCATTGTAAAGTCGGTCTCCCACTGGGTCCTAAAATTCACTTCCCCTTTCGAGTTTTGTTTCTTACTATTCAAATTAAATTGAATTGTGTCATGTTGTGCCTGCTCTTTAACCTTTTAATTAATTAAATCCTTCTACTTTCAAACTATTTTTATTAAATTTTAAAATCTCACAAACTAAAAATTAAATAAAGCATGCCCAGTCTAGAGATCGGCCTTTGTGAAGTTTTAGTGTTCGCACTAGAATTACAAGGTGTTGGCCAGATAAATAACCCCAGAGCTTTGTTCTTGAAGCTTCTGCAATGGCGTTTCTGATGCTAACTTTCTCCTACAACTTGCCAACTAGTTGTAATGCCCACAACGTCACTCCCACCATCAAGTATGCAACTAGATTCGATGAACTTGAAGTCATTCTCAGAATAGCCCGTTCGTCATAATGAAAGTTGCCGCTCTAGAAGTACAAGAGCCTTCCATTGAATTTAACGTGAACTGTCCCCAAGATTTCCCTTCATGCAAGAAGTTGAAAACTACTACCCCAACACCTGCTAAGTCTTTTGTTCCATTTTTTGCCAAAGGAAAGGAAGTTATGAATGTGGAAGATAGATCTAGAGAATTTACAGTCCCACCATTGGTATTTGAAATTTGATCAAGTTCAAAGTCTGTGTCGTTAACTCAAATTCAAAGAAGAAACCACTGTCAAAGGGCTCAAAAGGCCGCTAAAGCAGAAATTCCCAAAAAGATACCTATTGATGAGTTTCTTCACAAGGAGGAACTTGGATTACTGGAGGCCTCTCCACTCTTGTGAGGGAGTAGGTTTCACGCGTTGATGAATACTAATGAATATGCAAGTGTTTAAGAGATCATTGATACCTTACCATCATTTAATGGTCATATTGAGGAGAGGGAGAAGCTTCCTCCTATCATTAAAGTCCATACAGTGTTCTAAAGATTGACTGCTAAAGTAGGATGTTCAGTCATTGAGCTGCTTAAGCGAGTGGGATGTACAGTATCCCCTTGGATGAAGAAAGTGATTTAAAGAGATGTCAAATATGTCCGATAATCTCAGAAGTCAACTGAATATTTGCTAGCCCATATTTTTGTCAGGTTCTGTCTAGGGTGTCGAGTTGATACTACCGTCACTATCATAGATTTTATTGCCTCTACAACTCCAAGGTCTGCATGACATCAACCAAAAAAGTCACATCTAGGTCCAACGATATGGCTAATTTTTGCTCGTAAGAATGCCGAATGAGAGAGAAGATAAATCAATCACCCGAATTTGTGTTTGGTCTCCACTACGAGGAGCATGTTTTTTTTTTGCAAAATCAATGTCTCCGTTGAGACACCTCATCTCAAGACATCACAACCAAAGAAGAAGGTATGGATACCCATGGTTGTCGTAATAATATGGTTCAATGAGCCCATAGGAAAAGAATGTGGAATAAAGAAAGAATCCAAAGTATCAGACATCGTTACAGCTATTGCTACTGAGTTTGAAGAAGAAGTAGAATATGTACAGAGAAATCCTCTAGATCTTAAAATAATCTAAGAATCAATAAATGAAGAAAAAGTTGAAAAGCATATGGCTGAGATTTATGATGCACCAAAAATATATGTATTTTTAGTCCTATATTTTATACTCATTTTTGGTGATATAGTGCTTTAAAGGAAGGTATTTTTCATGTTTTATTGTATTTTATTGATGTTTAGGACTTGAAGCAAAAAGGAAGCAGAAATGATGAAATTTAGAGTCAACATGGTGTTTTGGAAGAAATACTAAGCGCCGACAGTGCCAAACTGGATGCCAACGGTGCAGACCTATAGATTAAAGGCCAGAATTTTCTTAGTGTCGACGGCGCTAGGACTAACGCTGATGGTGCCAGAACTAGTGCCGAGAGTGCCATTTGATAGAGAGAACTGAATTAGTTTACGGGCCACTGGCGCCGACTGCGCCAATGTCGGTGCAAAATCAATTTCTAGAAGATTTGATGAATTGGGATGCTTTTTGAAGAGTTTTTTGATGCACCTATTGGGAAACAAACATTAGGCTCTATTTAGAGTGAAAATTGATCAAATCTCTTCTGCCCCCCTCAACAACTTTGAGTCCATTAATCATTTAAGTCTTTAGAGTTTTGAGTTTCATGGTAAGTTTAAGTATGAATTCTTTTCTAAGAGTTGTTAGAGAGGGAGATAAGTGAAAGATTTATTCTTCCTTACATCTTCTAAGAGAGAGTCAAGAGTATTGTAAATAGAGAAAAAGTCCAAGAGAGGCTACAAGTGATTTACTTTGAAAAATATTTTCAGAAAAGTTTTGCTTGTTTATTATTATTGTATGAACTTTCTTTTATATATGAAATTTGTGTTTTGTTGTATCTTTAATGAAGTCTGAGTAGATTCCTTTATCTTTCTCCCTACTCTGAGATATGGTGAAATGAAGAGATAATTGGGTAGTTTCCTCTATCTTTCTCCCTACTCTAAGATATGGTGAAATAAAGAGATAACATGGAATTGTATGAACTTTCTTTTATATATGAAATTTGTGTTTTGTTGTATCTTTCTCATGAAGTTTGCTAGTTTTTTTTTATCTTTCTCCCTACTCTAAGATATGGTGAAATGAAGAGATAATTTAGATGTGCCAATCTTAAAATATAAAATAATTTGTGATGGTTTTTCCACTCTCTTGTTAATTTACTTTTTGATCTGACCAATCAAAATGTTACAATATGTTGTGAAACATATGATCCCAGAAATGGAGTATGAGTTCTACAACAGAGTGAGAATCACATCTAATTCCATGGAGGAGTATTTTGTTCATGAAATTAAGTGCAAATAAATCCGTAAGTATACATTGTTGGGCATAGAATTGTAGATTTTAGGGTGAGAGACTAAAATCCCCAATTTGTTCTTAGTGTTTATGTTCTAAAGTGAGCATTAGCCTTCAGGGGAAAGGAAGTGGGAGCTCTGGAGTGAGAGCCAGTATCCTCCCAGCCTAACCATGAATTTAGGGATTAAACGTGAGCTTATCCAATGATACTCTATAAAATTGAATCAGGGTAGAGAATCAAAATTGCTCCTATTTGGCACAATACAGATTTAAACAATTTATCTCATCTTATTTCACCTAACTCGTTGTAGTGGGAAAGATACTTTTTCATATTAGATAACATAATCACAT
The DNA here is from genome assembly GCA_002079205.1 of Phalaenopsis hybrid cultivar. Classification (NCBI taxonomy): domain Eukaryota; kingdom Viridiplantae; phylum Streptophyta; class Magnoliopsida; order Asparagales; family Orchidaceae; genus Phalaenopsis; species Phalaenopsis hybrid cultivar. The sequence goes on from JXCR01134561.1 coordinate 128,166, forward strand.
AAACATAGTTTGGTAGTTACTGTTTAAACTTTGCATTTTAGTTTTGTTAGAAGTTACTAATTTAGTTCTGATAGCACATCAAATAATTGAAATTAGTGACAATAATTTTATTTTATTGCGGTGAATTTCCTAGTTAATTTATCATTTCAAATTTAAACATTCATCGTGGCATCAATATTTAAGGCTTAAACATAACGTCTTGTATTACTTGATAACGATACGTATACTTGCATAGATTCCCTACATAAATTGCTTAAATTTTTTATTCATAAAATAATGCATCAAGTTTTTGGTACCGTTATAAAGCATAGTAAACTTTATATATTTTGCGCAGCTATATGATCGGGATCAAGTTTTTGGTGCATTGCTTAAGAGTATTTTTAAGAAATTTTTCTCTGCTTATTATATTTTGTTATGTGAAATATTAGATAAAATGATTTAGTACCTTATGATTTAGAATTAGAATACACTATTAGAAAAGTTTGAAAACAAAAAAAAATGAATTGAAAATTTGAACAAAATGACGAATAACGTAGATAATCAAAAAAATGAAAATTGACAATGACCTTTAAAAGATTATGCTAATCCTACAACAGATGAACTTAACTTGACTATTCAAAATCCTGATGTTGCTGCTATTTCATTTATGCTTAAACCTGCTATTATCCAAATTTTACATAATAATCAGTTTGGAGGAACACCTACTGAAGATCTTAACTTACATCATGCTAGTTTTCTTGAAAAATCTGCTACATTTAATTGATCCATTAATGTCAAAACCTTTTGATGAAGCGTACTCTTTCATTGAGGAAATAACTACTAACAATTTTCAATGGCCCGTTGAATGGGTAAATCCTAAGAGAGTAGCTAGTTTTCATGATTTTGATGCAATATCTATTTTAACATCTCAAATTGTCGCTATATCGAAAAAGATTGATCAAATTGGAGTGAACTATTCTCAAATACCACAAATATTATAGGAAAATTCACTAGGACAGAAAAGTGATACTCAACCATCTTATGAAACCTTGAATGCTATAAATAATCAAAATAATAATCCATATTCTAATTATTATAACCTTGAATGGAAAAATTACCGTAATTTTAGTTGGAATAATTATAAAAATTGGATGAATCCTTCAGGAAATTCAAACAACCAGGGAAATCCTAACTAGCATTATCCTTCTGGATTTAACTTTAACCATAATCCACAAGTCAACGAAAAGAAGTTGATGATGGAAGAAATAATGTTGAACATGAGAAATCAAATACAAAATCAAGGGGATGCTATTAGAAATATTGAATCAATTAGGAAATATTGCTACTGCACTTAGTAACAGACATTCACACATTCAGGAATTCTTCCGAGTACTGTGAAAGTTAATCTAAAAGATCAAAATAAGGAGCAAATTAAAGTCATTCAATTAGGAAGTGAAAAAGAAGTAGAAATAGAATCTAAAGAGAAATTGAAGTTGAGGAGGAATAGGAAGAGATTGAAAACAGCCACAACGAAAATGAACCAATTCATTTTCCTTTAGAAAAACCACTACCTTCATTTCCTCAATGATTGAAGCAGAAGAATAAGGATAAAAGATTTACAATTTGTTTGGAAATCCTTAAGAAGTTAAAGATAAATTTTCTTTTCATTGAGGCTTTGGAATAAATGCCCAATTATATAAAAATTACGAAGGATATACTAAACAAAAAAAGAAAATTTTCAGATCTTGAGACCATTGCACTCAGTGAAGAGTACAATAGTATTATTCAAAAAAAGCTTCCTGAAAAGTTAAAAGATCCTGGTAGTCTTACTATACCTTGTGTTATTGGTGAAATTTTTTTTCGGAAAAGCATTATGTGATTTAGAAGCAATTATCAATCTTATTCCTCTATTGATTTTTAAACATTTAGATTTAGGAGAGATTTCCCCTACTACTATAAATCTTCAGTTAGTTGTTCGCTCAATAACTTATCCTAAAAGAGTTATAGAAGATGTATTAGTGAAAGTGGATAAATTTATTTTTCCTGTAAACTTTATCGTATTAGATATGGAGGAAGATAAAGAGATTCCTATTATTTTGGGTAGACCATTTCTTGTAGCAGGGAGGACTATGATAGATGTGCAAAAAGGAGAATTAATAATGAAAGTTAATGATCAAGAAGTAACAGTTAATATTTCAAAAACTATGAAATATCCTACAATTGAAAAATATAATGAATGTTTTAGCAATGAAGTTACTGATTATCTGACTAATGAGCAATTGAAGGAAGTGTTTGAAGAGACATTAAGGCAAGATGAGTATTGAGATAATGAGAATAAAATAAAAGAAGAGAACTTAGATTATGTTCAGGATAAATTTGAAACTTTAGACAAGTTGAAAAACAATAATAAAAATCTTATTCCTTCAAGTATTAAACCATCTGAACTTGAATTCAAAGTATTACCTGCCATTTAAAATATTTGTTTTTAGGAGATTCATCTATATTGTCTATTATTGTATTTTTTGATTTAACTAAAATTCAATGACAAAAATTAATACAAATGTTGAAATGATATAAAAAGGCTTTTGGATGGACTTTAGCAGAAATTAGAGGAATTAGTCATTCAATTTGTATGCACAGAATTCAATTAGATGAATAATATGAACCTAATGCTGATCCTCAGTGAATATTAAATCTAATAATGAAAGAACTTATTAAAAGAGAAATCTTAAAATGATTAGATGTTGAAATTATATATCCTACTTTAGACAGTGCTTCGGTAAGTCCAATTCACTGTGTTCCAAAGAATGGAAGAGAGACAATTGAAGTAAATGAGAAAAATGAATTAATTCTAATAAGACAAGTAACTGGTTGGTGAATTTGTATAGAGTATAGAAAATTAAACATGGCCACTGGGAAAGATCACTTTCCTTTACCTTTCCTTCACCAAATGTTGGATAGATTGGTTGGAAACAAATATTACTACTTTCTAGATAGATATACGAGGTATCACTAAATTCTAATTGCTTTTGAGGATCAATAAAAACAACATATACAATCCCTTATGGACTATTTACTTTTCGTAGAATGTCTTTTGTATTATGTAACGCACCTACAACATTTCAAAGATGCCTGATGGAAAGTTTTAGTAATTTAATTGAACATAGAATGGAAGTATTCATGGATGATTTTTCTATAATTGAGACTTCAATTGAATTATGCTTAAATAATTTAGAAAAATTTTTGGAATTATGTGAAAAAATCAAATTAGTACTAAATTGGGAAAAATGTCAATTTATGGTTGCAGGAGGAATTGTTCTTGGGCATAAAATTTTTAAAAATGACATAGAAGTAGATCGTACAAAAATTGAAATTATTGAGAAATTACCACCTCCTACTTCGGTTAGAGGGGTAAGAAGTTTTCTAGGACATGCTAGTTTCTACAGGCGTTATATAAATTTTTTTTCAAAAATAGCTAGGCCATTATGCCAACTTTTAGAAAAAGATACAAAATTTGATTTTAATGAGGAATGCATAAATAAAATTGAACTATTGAAAGAAAAAATCATCACTGCACCTATAATAGTTCGACTTGAATGGGAGAATCTATTTGAAATATTGTGTGATGCTATTGGAGTTGTTTTAGGACAAAAGCACAATAAAGTTGTTAAAGTAATATATTTTGCTAGCAAAACTCTAAATGATGCTCAAATTATTTACACTACTACTGAAAGAGAGTATTTCCTAAAGTCTATGCCTTCGATAAGTTTAGACCTTACTTAATTGGAGTGAAATGCTAGTGCATACAGATCATTTTGCTATCAAAAATTTGATGCAAAAGAAAGATGCTAAACCAAAATTAATTAGATGGATACTTCTTCTGCAATAGTTTGATTTTATGATAGTTGATAAGAAGAGAAATGATAATCAAGTAGCTGATCATTTGTCTAAACTAGAACAAGAAATATTATCTTATCTTGCAAATAAAATTTTGGAAACTTTCCCTCATGAACAATTATAAAATATTTATGTAATGAATATACCGTGGTACATCGATATAATAAATTATATTGTGAGTGATACTCTACCACCTGATGTTAAGAATTAAGAATTAAAGAAAATTATATATGATTCAAAATTCTATTTTTGGGATGACCCATATTTATATAAAAGTGTAAACATCTAATTGTTATAAGGTGTGTGTCTTATGATGAAACTTAACAAGTAATTGAAAGATGTTATGATTCTGAATTTGGAGAACATTTTGGAACAAATAGAACAGCACATAAAATTTTATAAACTGAATTTTATTGGCCTACTCTTTTTAGCGATGTTAGTGAATATATTAAAACATACGATCGATGTCAGCGAGTAGGGAATACTTTTTGAAGAAATAAAATGCCTCTAAATTACAGATTGGAATTTGAAATTTTTGATGTGTGGGGATTAGATTTTATGGGACCATTTATGCCGTCATTTAGAAATTTGTATATATTACTTGTTGTTGAACATATGTCCAAATGGATTGGAGCTATTGTTGTACTTAAATGTGATGCTCGAAGTGTTTCAAAATTTTTAAATAAAAAATATTTTTACAAGGTATGGAATGCCGAGAGTTATTATTACCGATGGAGGATCTCATTTTAGAAATAAGAGAATCGAGAATTTGATTAAAAAATATGATATTATGCATAGATTCTCTATTGCTTATCATCCCCAAACAAGCGATCTTGCAAAGATACCAAATCATGAAATAAAATAAATTTTAGAAAAAGCTGTAAATCCCTATAAATTGGATTGGTCTGCTAGATTAGATACGGTATTGCGGGCATACAAAATTTCTTATATGACTCCTATTGGAATGTCCCCATATGGACTTATTTTTTGAAAAACATGCCACTTAACAGTAGAATTGGAGCATAAAGCATTTTGGGTCATTAAGGAATTAAATTTTAATCTAAAAGATGCTGGTGAGAAAAAAATATTGCAACTCAATGAACATGAGGAGATTGGAAATGAAGCATATGATAATGCAAAAATCTATAAAGAGAAAATGAAAGTATGGCATGATCGGAAGATTATAAAAAAGAAATTTGAACTTGAATAAGAAGTTCTATTATAGAATACTAGATTGAAATTATTTCCTGGAAAACTAAAATCTAGATGCTTAGGACCATTCAATATGATTAAAGTCTATCATTGTGAAACAGTTGTTATTAAAGATCCTAAAACTAGAAAGATATTTAAAGTTAATGGGCATCGATCAAAATATTATTATGAAGGGCACATGCCACAATTTAAAAAAATTTTGATGTTGAATAGAGCTGACTATGTTAAACTAAGCGCTTTGTGGGAGGCAAACCATATATATATCTATTTACATATATATCTAGATATCTTACTATTTTTCTTAATAAGTATTTTATACATTAAGAAATAATAATATTTTTGTATTCTACATAATTTTATAATCATAAATTAAGAAAAAATTTGATATTGGAAGAAAATTTGGATTTGAATTGAATCAAATAAAAGAAGCGACACAACATTGGCCTCTGATGCCCTTCTACATAAGCCATGGCACTGACAGCGCCATCCGGAGCGCCGACAGCATCCCGAGCAGTTCTTGCAGTTCAGGATGAATTTTAAGGAATTTGGTGGGATTGCGCTCCAAAGTAACTGCTTAGAGGTGTTTTTAAAAGCCTGAAAACTACCTTGGATGAGTAGAAACTTCAAAATTTTGAAATTCATGGCTTCTAATTCCCGAAATACTTCAAGGTATGGAGTTTTCAATAGAAGAAAATTTATCGGTTTTCATGCACAAAGATTATATGACAATTTCATCACAAAGAAGAGACTTATCAAGGAGAGAGACTTTGCCAATCATGGATTGAGTAATCCAAGTTCACAGATTAAGAAAATCATAGTACAGAGATGTTGGGAAGTTCTATGCTACATTACCGTTGTAGTAGTTGTACGTGTGGTAATGAATTCTATGCTAACTTACATGGAGTTACCCAATGAGTCATTTTTGTTTGAGGTAAGGCTTTACCATTTACTTCACCTCGAATTAATGATTTGTATATGATACAAAGTGTGCCAATCTGTCGTTATACGAATATCATCCCAAATATAGATATGATGCAATATTTACACCAATTTCTGACAGATGAAAATGACAATTTAGAAATCAGAGATGAGGGATACGTTAGTTTCTCTGCTTCACTGCTTAATCCAACATCAAAATAATGTCATTTCTTCATCTCTGCAAAATTACTCCCTACCATGAAAATTAGTAGAGTTACAAAAGAAAGTGCAATTTTAAACTATTGCATACAAATAGAAAAGCTCATTGATGTGGGCTCAATTATTTTCAAATCTATTATGGGTATTATTATGATTGGGCTTATATATTGACTGGGGCATTCTTCTAAAATTTTCTTACTTTGCAATCAATCTCAAATGCCTTATGAAAGTTGGGAGAAAGTGTTATTACACTGGGAACCCACGATTCCTATTGATAAAAACTATATTAGTAATGGAAATGAAGCATTGGATATTATCTTGGATCATTCATCACATGCTTCAACACCATTAATGTCCTATACAGTTGAAAGTTCAATAGCTCTGGAGAAGAAAATGAAGAAAATTGGAAGAGAACTTCATAGTATTTTGAATGCAATAGGAACCTTAACTACCTTTTCGAGCACTTAGATTGGAGGAAGAAGGAGAACTTTGATCATACTAGAACATCTGAAGCAGGTTTGGTGTAGATGTTCAAGAAAAATGGATGGATCGATGAAAATTCGACTGATCAATTTTTGTACTGAACTTTCTACAATTCTTACGTCCATTATCAGTGTATGTGAGATATTATAGGAGGAGAAAGTACTGAAGATGAAGCAGAGTAATTAAAGAAGTTGGAATCTCTACTATTTTAAATTAATTATGTTTTTAATGTGATTTTGTTAGATCTATTTTTCTTTATAACTCTTATAACTTTGATTTTGACGCTAAATTAAAATTTAGTTTGTTTTATGTATGTGTGAGTGTGATTATAAATGTGTGTTTGTAAGAATTTGAATTTTCATATATAAAAGTTAGTTTGGTGTTGTTTGTGAATTATTTTAGGATGAATATTAGTATTTAAAAAGACTAATTAGAATTTAGAGTGAATCAAAAGAAAATTGAAATAGCAAAAATTGAAAAATATGAAATCTTTGACACTTGCGGTGATATTGCCTTTGATCCAAAAGTGCCTAAAACTTTAAAATTTCATTATTTGCAAAGTAAAAACACCATTTTTACACCATCAGTTACCTTCAACCTCTGGTTTGTGCACCTAGGGCTTACAAGTGCTTGGATTTGAGGTAATTTGAAGGCAAAAGAAGTTTAGATTTCATTTCGCGTGGTAAGAGCTACACTTTGAACTCAAAATTTTTTATTTTCACCAAGGATTCATCTTACATTGTTCAGATCCAAAGTTTTGAAATTTTTTGGAAGATTTTGAGAAAATCTTTTGGTTAAGAAATCTTACTTAGTAGATTTAAGTTTAGAACATTCCACATTCTGATTTTCAGAATTTTGGGAATTCATTTGGATTTTTGAATTTTTCTTAGATTACCATGGCACCGAGAATGAGAAAACAAAAGAGGAAAGTGGATTTTGATGATCAAAAGTTTGTCAACTACAAGGCTTACATTTGTTTCACTAGTCTGCTTGTGACTAAGAAAGTAATTCCAGATCGAGCGGTGTAGAAGTCAAAAGATTAATCTTTGCTTGGAAGTGGGAGAATTTTTTCTTACTTTTCTGTCGAGGCTATTGTTGGTATAGTGATGGAGTTCTATGCCAACTTTAAGGAAACTTCTGAGGACTACATTTGTCCACCTAGGGCTTACTAGTGCTTGGATTTGAAGGCAAAAGAAGTTCAAATTTCATTGCATCTCGGTAAGAGCTAGATTTTGATCTCAAAATTTTTTATTTTTACCAAGGATTTATCTTAGATTGCCAAGATCAAAAATTTTAAAATTTTTGGAAGTATTTTGAGAAAATCCTTTGATAAAGATCTCTTACTTAGTATATTTAAGTTTAGAATGGTCCACATTGCGATTTTTGGAATTCTAGGAATTTATTTGGATTTTCAAATTTTTCTTAGATTACCACGGCATTGAGAATGTGAAAGAGAAAGAGGAAAGTAGATTTTGATGATCAAAAGTTTGTCAACTACAAGGCTAACATTAGTTTCAATACTATGCTTCCAACTAAGAAAGTAATTTTGAATTAAGCGTTAAAAAATCTGGGAGGAGAAGTCAAAAGATTAATCATTGCCCGACAATGTGAGAATTTTTGTTACTTTACTATCGAGGCTATTATTGGGATACAAATGGAGTTCTATGCCATCTTTGAGTAAAATTTTGAGGACTATGTTTTTATTTGTGAAAAAATGATGGAATTTACTCCAAGAAGATATAATGAATTTTATCAGTTGGAGGACATACATAGCTGTCAGTACAAATTATTTTCTGCTACAAATGAGCCCTTAGATGAAGTTATTTATTTTCTTAATGATCGAAGAGGAGCTTGGAAGGTGAAGAATAATGTTAAGGTAAACTTCCCTCTTTCTATGTTAAATGTGGTATATAAAGTCTGACACTACTTTATATCTGCTATAATGATACCAACAAATCATCATAGTGAAGTTACAAAGGATAGAGCCATCCTGAACTTCTGTATCCAACAGATGAGAAGGATAGATGTAGGCTCTATGATTTATAGAAACACTTGTTCTACTGCTTTGAGTGAGACTACTGGTGGATTAACACACTGTGCTCTGATCTTCACACTATGTGCGTAAGCAGGAGTTGATTTTGGAATGAATGAGGAGATGATTGAACCACTAAAACCTACTGGGCCTACAAATATTAAAACTTATGAATCTCATGTTGGATGGAGATCTGGAAGTAGGAGTATGGATATTCCTTCTACTTCTAGTATCCCTACTTTCCAGGGACTTATGGAGCAATTGATGATCCAACAGGCAGATATCTTGAGGATGGAAAACAAAATGAAAAATATGGAGGCTAGAAATGTACACAATGATGATTTGACATGGAAGAATTTTGAGTATGATGCTGCTTATGATGATGCGATGGTTAGATACATGAGGGGTGACCACTCAATTTAGTTTCCCAGTCACCCTGTCTTTACTCCGTATTGGCAGTAAAACTTGGATGTAGAAGAAGAAGAAGAAGATGATGCCTGATGATGTTTTAGTTTGATCTTTTATTTAGTTTATAGTTTGATGTACTTTATTGTTGTTATTGTTTGTTTTTAGGGTGTGATACTTTGATTTACTTTAGATGTTATGTTGTATTATGAACAGTAGGATTGTAAAATTGTTTTTACATTGGAAATAATTTGATTACTGTTGTTAGTTTTCAATACTTTGTTGAATGTATTTGTAGTTCATTCTTTCTCAACAAATTTTTATATATATTATGTGCTATTTAATGTTTTAAGTCTTGTAGCTTTTCATATTAGCACTTGAAATATTTCAGAGTTAAGTTTCAATATTAGAACCTTCAAGAGGTAAGTTTTTTTTATATATTAAATATTTTCTTTCACCATTTATTTTTTAAGTTTTTCATGCAAAATCTTCTAAAAATTTAACTTTGTGGGGAAAGAAAATTTCTTTTATTTAAAAAAAAAGAAACTTAATTTTATTTGTCCTCAATTAGCTATATTTTCAAAATTTTTAAAGTATAACATGACCTTTGGTATTAAAGGGTGACTTTAGTTAACTATATTTATGTTTCTAAATACATAGTAAACTATATTTATGTTTCTAAATACATAGTAAACTTAAGTAAAATTTTCAATAATAAAAGCATAATTTTAGAGATTAAGATATTTGGTATGAAAGAATAAGACTATATTTTTCCATTGTAAGTAAAGGAATTTTTATTTTTGAAGTATTAAGAATCTTAGAGTTTCATGTAAGAAGAGAAGAATAAAATTTTATGAAAAATCTTCAAAGCTAATATGAATTTATAAAGTGAAGGAATGTGAAAAGTTTTTACTTTAAGAAGAGGATAGTGAAGTTCAAAATTATTAAAGGTTATTCAGATATAGTATTCCTCACATAAAAAACAAGAAAGAAGAGAGAAGAAAAAGGATTGAAAATGATCCTGAAAGAAAAGAAAAGAAAAAAGAAGAAAAATATGTGAGGAGAAGCTTGAGGAGATACCTAATAATAAACTGGCTTCACTTAAACCAACTTAAAGAAGAAGGCTTAAATTCATTCTCCAAACATATTTTTAAGTATTATCTTATTTAATAATAAAGTTTCTTGAAGTTCTTTTTCTTAGGGATATTCTAAGTGGCTTTAATATGAGAATTTGCAATTTTCCTTAAAAAGAATAGAGAATAAAATATCTTAGACTTGGCTGCTAGTTATTCTTATACCTTTACTATTAACTGGAGTATTTTTAATTTTTTCTTAAGTTATGATTTTGTATTTAGTGGACCAAAATATTGGAATCTTGAAGTTAAATTCTTTGTCATGAGCCCTATTTTTATGTAGTAAATGAGTTACTTGAGGGCAAGTAACATTTAAGTTTTAGGATTTTGATGCACTAAAAATATATACATTTTTAGACCTATATTTTATACTCATTTTTGGTGATATTGCACTTTAAAAGAAGATATTTTTCCTTTCTTCTTATAGGTTGTTGATTTTTAGGACTTGAAGCAGAAAAGAAAGCAAAAAGGATGGAACTTGGAGTCAAAATGACGTTTTTGAAGAAATACTTAACACCAACGGTGCCAGGATGGATGCCGATGGCACAGACCTATAGAACAGAGGCTAGAATTTCTTTAGTGCTGACGACACCACTAGCAGTGCTAACGACACCATTTGACAGAGAGTACTGAATTAATTCACGGGCCACCAGCGCCAATGACGCCAGAATGGGCGCCGATGACATCAATGTCGATGCAAGACCAATTTCTAGAGGATTCAACATATTTGGATGCTTTTTGAAGAGTTTTTGGATGCATCTATTGGAAAATTGACATTAGGCTTTATTTAAAGCTAAAATTGATCAGAAAAATGGCTCTTCCACCCCCCTCAACCACTTTGAGTCCATTAGTCATTTATTTCTTTAGAGTTTTGAGTTTTATGGTGAGTTTAAGTGTTAATTCTTTTCTAAGAGTTGTTATGAAGGGACAGAAGTGAGAGATTTCTTCTTCCATACATCGTCTAATAGAGAATCAAGAGTATTGTAAAGAGAGAAAGAGTCCAAGAGAGGCTACAAGGGATATTGTCTGAGAAAGAGTTTCAGAGATTTTGTGTTTTGTTGTATCTTTCTCATGAAGTTTGAGTAGTTTTCTTTATCTTTCTCCCTACTCTGATTGGTGAAATAAAGAGATAATTTGGATGTGCCAATTTTGAAATATAAAATAAATTATGATGGTTTTTTTACTCTGTTCTTAATTTACATTTTAAGCTGGCTAATTGAAATGTTAAAATATGTTGTGAAACATATGATCCGCGAAATGGAGTATGAGTTCTACAACATTGTAAATCACATTTTATTCCATGGAGGAGTATTTAGTTCATGGAATTAAGTACAAATAAATAAGGAAATATACATTCTTGGGCGTAGAATTTGATATTGTAGGGTGACAGACTAAATTTCCTAAATTTGTCTTAGTGTTTAAGAGCTAAAGTGTGCATTAGCCTTCAAGTGAAGGGAAGTGAGAGCTCTGGAGTGATAGTCAGATCCTTCCAACGTAATCATGGATTTAGGGACTAAACCTGAGATTATCCAATGATTCTTTATAACACTAAATCAGGGTAGATAATTAAAATTGCTCCTATTTATCACAGTATAGATTTAAACCATTTATCTCATCTTATTTCACAAAAAACTCAATGTAGTGGAAAAGATGTTTTTTTCATTTTTGATGACTTCATCACATAAACATAGTTTGGTAGTTACTATTTAAACTTTGCTTTTAGTTTTTCTCGTAGTTAGTAATTTAGTTATGATAGTACATAAAATATTCAAAATTAGTGACAATAATTTCGTTTTATTGCTATGAAATTCCCAGTTCTTTCATCATTTCAAATTTAAATCCTCCTCGTGGGATCAATATTTGGGTCTTAAACAGAAAGTTCTGTGTTACTTGATTAGGATACGTATACTTGCGTAGAATCCCAACACAAATTGCTTAAATTTCTTTTTCATAAAATAACGCAGCAGGCTTTTGGCACCGTTGTAAAGTGAAGTAAAATTTATATATTTTTCACAACTATATCATCGGGATCAATTTCCAAGATAACCAAAGAGGATGGAGTAGCCTTTGACGATTATGGAGATTTTGATTTTAACGATTATCTCCATGAGATTTTCATGGATATTCCTGTCATCAAAACTAGAGCTACCGCATTTGCGTGTGATGCCCAACCTCTGATTAAAGGGAACACTGATACACCTTAAATATATAGTATTTTTAGACACATCTTTATACCTAGTTTTTGAGATATTACGCTTTAATGGAAGTTATTTGTGTGTTTTTTTCTTTCAGATACAAGTGAAAAGGTGTGAAATCTTAAAATGAGTGAAAAAGGAATGAATTTGGAGCAAAAATGTGAAATTGATGCACAAGCATTTTGGCGCCTAAGCGTCAGATCCGACGCTTAAGCGCCGGTGAAACAGAGAAGACCACGCCTAAGTGCCAAAAGCATCGTGTTTAAGCACCAGAGGCAGTTATGTGACAGTTTACTTCATTTTGCCAAATTTTGAACAGACATTTGGGCCAACACTAGAAATGAAACTATTATTAAAAGTCTTGTGAAAGGAGGCATTGATCCCTAGATACTTAATTCTTATGCATAGTATAACAATAGTTCTGATGATATTTTCACTTATATATCCTTATTTTGAAACAAAACCAAAAACTTGATCTAGAAGAAAAATAAGAATTTAAATTATAATTTATATATATTTATATTAGGATACTATGCAAGTATACATATCATTATTAAGTAATAGAAGACTTTTTGAGCAAGACCAGAATATTGAACCCACAGGGAAGATTATGCAATATGAACTTTTTAGAAAGTTTTTCTATTTTTTAAAAAGATAATTACTTAAACTAAAAATTATTTTTGTAGGAATTTAAAATTAAAATATTTTTAGTATTTTTGGTATTTTAACGAAACAGTAAAAACTAAAAGATAACTAAAGTTTTTCTAGAAAAAAAAATACATAATTTGAAAATATATTTCTTCTTATCATGAATCAGTAATAAGTATAGAAATTTTGTTGTGGAAGTATACAAATTGTGTTGTGTCAAATGAGAGCAATAATATTCTTTACCCTTACAAGAGATGCTATAAAGAACATTGGCTAAGTTAAAGTTTGAATAGTTCTGAAGATCGGCTAAGGAGGGAAGATACTAGCTGTCACTCTAGAGTTCCCTCAATTCCCTCAATTTTAGGGCTAAAATTCTTGTATCAGAATCTAAAATAATAAAACAAGTTGGCGGCTTTAACCTGTCACTTTAAAGTCCTCTAACTCTACTCCCACCAATAAATATTTCCCTATTTATTTGCACTCAATCATATGAACTACATTCTCATTCATACAACCTAATGTGATTCTTTTCAATTGTTGACTCAGAGAATACCAACCTGGTTCTTACATGTTCTCGCAACAAATTTTAACATCTGGATTGGCCTAATCAATAAGTAAATGAAGTGCATGGTTTAAATCATCACAACGTCTTCCAACATTAAAATTCAATACTCTCCACAACTTCCATCCAAAACTTAATTACTTATCATTTTAAGAAAAAATATAAAGAGAACTACTCAGAATTCATGGAGAAAACAAAATCGTACTTTAGTTTAAAAGAAGAAATCATTGTCAAACCAACAACAAGTCTCAATTAAAACCAAAAGTCTTTAGTTTAAAAGAAGAAATCATTGTCAAACCAACAATAAGTCTTAATTAAAACCAAAAGTAATTTTAGTTTAAAAGTAGAAATCATTGTCAAACCAACAACAAGTCTCAATTAAAACTAAAAGTAGTCTTCAACAATAAGTCTCAATTAAAACCAAAAGTAGTCTAAAATAAAAGATAAAAACTTATCTCAACAATAACAAGTCTCAATTAAAATCAAAAGTAGTCTAAAACAAAAGATAAAAACTTATCTCAAGTCCTAAGTCTCAATTAAAACCAAAAGTAGTCTAAAACAAAAAGATAAAAACTTATCTCAAGTCCTCTCCCATTTCAATTAAAACCAAAAGTAGTCTAAAACAAAAGATAAAAACTTATCTCAAGTCCTCCACCAATCTTGAATTTCCTTTGAATCTGTCTAAAATAAAAAGATAAAAACTTATCTCAAGCCCTCCACCAAACTCTTGAAGCTCCTTTGAATCTCTTCTCTTTTACAATCACTCAAAATAAAATAAGAAAAAAGATAAAGTAAATAAAAAGTTGTTCCATAAAATCTCTCTGAACTAAATCCCCAGAAAAGAACTTTCAAAACTTGACAATATTTTCAGGACTCTTTTCTATTTCTTCTCTTCTTTCTTTTATAGTTTTCCAAGAGGTGCCTTGGGATATCTTCAAAATGTTTCTTGATTTGATGTATTTGCCGAAGAGATGCATCCTTTCATGATAATTTTCGTCCATGGTGGTTACAACCACCTATTAAGCCAAGGGAGCCTCAAAAACCTCTTTGAAATTTGTGAAAACTGATTTTACTCATCTAGTAACTGCCACTGGCGCTTAAGCAACCTATTCGAATAAAAATATAAAGTCTTCAGTGGTAAATGGTAAAATAAGTTTATTACCTCTGGAGTAAAAGGTATCAACTTCCCTCAAACCATAACTCAATCGTCTTCAGCCTCTGGGAGATTTACATAAAACTCCCTTACAACACAAATCACTACGACGACAGAGAAATAACAGAACTGTTCCCACTTTCGGCGGACTATCAGGTCTTCTATCTCTCCACCTGGACTCTTAAAACATCACTCCTGAATTAGTTTTTGTGACTGTAGAGCGTCACTATATCGGTCATGAGCTTTTGAACTAAAAAATTTGCTCGAATCGAATGTGATCTTTCCTCTACTCCTTTCCATTCTTGGTGTCATTCTAAAAATTTGATAAATTCCAAAATAACTTCAAAAATCAAGTTTAAATCACTAAACTAAATTTCCAAAAGCACTAACTAAACTTCCAAAGCAATTTCCATAGATTTTTCTTCACTTTTCACCATGAATAGTAAATTTTTAAAATCTTTCAAACGTGCTTAAAATATACTAATATTTTTGCATATAAATAAAGCTATTACCTTAAGGAACTTGGATCTAGCAAATCTCACTCGATTCCACCAAGAAATTTTCAAATTCCACTTGCCCTAGCCCTTAAAGTTACAACTTTGAGTTGGGGAAGATGATAGGAGGTGTTAAAAATGGTATTTTTGGACTTAAAATTCACTTTTAACTGTTTGCGAACCTGTTTTTGTGAACCGGCGCTTAAGCGCGGGTAAGTGGCGCTTGGGCGCTTGCCTCCCGGGTTGGCTCATGCTTAAGCGCGGGATTTGGCGCTTAAACGCCTGTGCACAAATTTTGAAATTTTTAATTTTAAGTAGATTGCACTATTAGCTTAAGTAAACCATCCCTAAATGGTCTCATAGAACTTAAATGATTATTTTTACTTCCTATAAGTCCCTTCTCTCTCAAAAATCTCCATAATAATTAATTCAATTCGAGGCTAAAAATAATAAAAATTTTCACAAACACAAACTTATATTAATTGAAAAACAAGTACAAACACATTTAACATGTAGTTCTCTCTCCAAATAGTCTTGGATGAGAAAATTTTCCTAAGTACAAAACACTTAACACATTTTTAAAACTAAACACATAAGTGACACAAACACAAAACACATGGCATAAACACGTAACTTAAGAACATGACTCCAAACATATAATTCCTAACACTTAAGTTAATGCCACTCTTCAATAGAGGGAATAAATTCTTGCTTCTCAGTGGTCTCTCCAGAAATATAGAGTTGATAAAAAGAACGGTGGCGACAAGCTCTAATACTATCATCTTCAATCCACTTTTGCTTAAGGAAAATCGCCTTATCCGCTTCCTCTACATAGCTGGTATGGTTAAATTGCATCCTAAGTTGCCACCCAATATGTTCTAGATGAGCATGCAATTCAAGCACCTTAGTCTCTAATAAAGATATAATATTCTCCATCTTGTTGATCTTCTCCAATATTCCTTCAATACTAACGACTAAGAAACTGTTATACATCTTCTATGCACTTTGAATAATGAACTTCTTCTTCATGGCTTCTTCCTTCTTCTTCAAATCCATCTCCCATGAAGAAATTTTCTCTAAATCTCTCTCCTTCTTAAACTTATAGGGATAAAAATAATCTGGGGTGAAACTCCTTCACAAACCCCTTCTATTTATAGGCCTAATACCCCCTCATAACTTCGAGGCACGATTAGAAACTGACAAGACATGTTTATTCCAACTAAATTGCAGTTATACTTTCTAGAAATCAAAATTTGTACATGAGATTAAACTGCCGTACTTAAGAGTCGGATCTGGTGCTTTAGCGCCAGTGCATATTTTTGCACCAGTTAACTTAACGTCCAAATTCTTATTCTAACATGTCTAGGTTACAAAATAAAGTCTAAAAATCATTACTAGCACATAATAAACTCAAAAATACTACCCCAAATTTCTGAATTAGACTTAAAACAGAAATCAAAGCAAAAACACACTGATAACTATGGGTTGCCTCCCACAAAGTGCTTAGTTTTACGTCGTCAGCCCGACATAGCCAGTGCTCATTCTGTTTGACCAGACATCATTCCATCATTATATTTATGCTGATCCCCTATATAATAAGGTTTAAGTCTATGTCTATTCATTTTAAAGATTTTCTCAGAATTAGGATCTTTAATATCTATAGCTCTGTAAGGATAAAGTTTTATCACAACAAATGGGGCCATCCACCTGGACTAAAGATTGCCTAGAAATAATCTTAACCTTGCATTATATAGCAAAACTTGTTGCTCTGGCTGAAAATTTGTAAGAATCTTTAGAGCATGCCATATTTTCATCTTTTCTTTGTAAATGTTAGCACTCTCATGAAATTCATCCTTATCTCTTCAAACTCATTTAATTGTAACAATCTTTTCTCAGTAGTATTATTTAAATTATAACTAAACTCTTTAATAGCCCAATCTGCTTTATGCTCAAGTTCAACTGGTAAGTGACAAGCTTTCTCAAATATTAGCCTATACGGGGACATTCTTATAGGAGTTCTATATGCAGTCCTATAAGCCCACAAAGCATAGTCAAGTTTGACTGACCAATCCATTTTTGTTGGATTCACAGATTTTTCCATAATTCTCTTAATTTCCTGATTGGATTATTCAGCCAAACCACTTGTTTGAGGATGATAAGTAGTAGCAATCCTATGATTAATATGATATTTCTTTAACAACTTCTCCATAATGGAATTTCTAAAATGACTTCCCCCATAAGTAATGATAACTCTCGGCATCTCAAATCTACAAAATATGTTTGTTTTAAAAAAAATTGCAACACTTTGACAATCACATCGAGGTAAAGCAACAACCTCTATCTATTTGGATACATAATCCACTACTAACAGAATCTAAAAATTTCCAAAGGATGGTATAAATGGTCCCATGAAATCTAATTCCCAAACATCAAATAATTTAACTTCTAGCATATAATTCAGGGGCATCTCATTTTTTCTAGAAATATTGCATACTCTTTGGCATATATCACAAGTTTTGATATAAGCATTAATATCTCTAAAAATTGTAGGCCAATAAAATCAAGATTGTAAAATTTTGTATGTTATTTTATCAACACCAAAATGTCCCCCAAAATAATAATTATGAATTTTTTTTATAATTTAATAGGTTTCTTCTAATGGTATTTATTGGTATACATCAGAAAATAACATACAAAATTGTCATCCCAAAAATTTAAATATATGCCCCTGAATTATCAGATCCTTTCCTTATTATATAAATATGGGTCATCCCAAAAATAAGTTTTAGTTTCAGAAATAAATTTCCTCATTTATTGGTATATCCTTCATAGGGTTTAAGATCACTAACAATTTAGTTCACAATGTCGGCATACCACGGAACACGCCACTCATTTACAGTGAACAATTTTTCATCTGAAAAATGTTCATTAATTTCTTTTTCAAAAAGAGTGCTTTTACAGTGAACAATTTTTCATCTGGAAAATGTTCATTAATTTCTTTTTCAAAACAGAGTGGTTTTTTTAATTCAAGCCTGGAAAAATGATCAACAATTTGATTTTTAGTTCCCTTACAATCTACTATTTTAAAATCAAATTCTTATAAAAAAATAATCCATCTTATAAGTCTCAGTTTAGTATCCTTCTTTTTCATTATGTACTTAATAGCAGAATTATCTGTATGCACTATACAATGAGTTCCAATCAAATATGATCTAAATTTATCAAAGGCATACACTACTGTCAATAACTTTTTTTCAGTTGTTGTATAATTAATTTAAGTTTCGTTAAGAGTTTTACTAGCATATTAAATTACATTGAAATTTTATCATACCTTTGTCCTAAAACAGCTCCAATAGCATAATCACTTACATCACACATGAGTTCAAAAGTTTTTTTCCCAATTTGGTGAAACTATATTTGGTGCAGTGATTAATTTTTCTTTTAATAATTTAAAAATTTTTAGGCATTCCTCATCAAAATTGAAAATTGCATCTTTCTCCAGTAAATGGAGTAAAGGCTTAGCAATCTTAGAAAAGTCCTTAATATATCGCTTGTAGACTCCAACATATCTTGAAAAACTCATAATTTCCCTTACATTTCTTGGATAAGGTAAATTAGCGATCACTTGAATTTTAGCAGGATCTACTTGCATAGCATTTCTAATATTTGATGACCTAATATGATTCCTCCTACTACCATAAATTGGAATTTTTCCCAGTTAAGGACTAAATTCATTTCTTCATATCCCTTAAGAACTTTAGATAAATGTTCTAAACATGAGTCAAATGAAGTTCCAAACACTGAAAAGACATCCATAAAGACTTCAATCACTTTTTCAATTAAATCACAAAAAATTGTCCTAATACATCTTTGAAATGTAGTAGGGGCATTACATAAACCAAAGGGCATTCTTCTAAAAAAAAGTACCATAAGGGCTGGTAAATGTTATTTTCTATTAATCCTCAGGAGATGTTTGAATTTGGTGATAACCGGTATATCCATCCAAAAAAGTATTTATGCCCAACTAGACTATCCAACATTTGATCTAGAAAGGATAGTGGAAAATGATCTTTCCTAGTGGCAATATTTAATTTTCTATAATCAATGCATATTCGCCACCCTGTAAATTGTCTAGTATGTATTAACTCATTATGCTCATTCACAGTTACAATTACTCCTCCTTTCTTAGGAATACAATGAATTGGACTAACCCATGCACTATCAGAAATAGGGTAGATAATTCTAGCATCTAACCACTTTAAAATTTCTTTCTTAACAACTTCTTTCATAGTCAAAATTAATCTCCTTTGTGGGTTAGCCCTGGGTTTTTAGTTTTCTTCAAGATTAATTCTATGCATATAAATTGAAGGATTTATTCCTTTAATATCAGCAATTGTCCATCCGAAGGTTTTTTTAAAATTTTTTAGAATTTCCATCAACTTTTCTTCTTCTTCCTTTGTTAACTTTGAGGAAATTATAACAGGTAAAGTAGAGGAATCTCCTAAAAAGGCATATTTTAAATGTTCAGGAAGTAATTTTAACTCAAGTTCTGGAGGTTTTTTTATAGATGGACAAAATGATTTATCTTTGTCTATCGTGTCATAAATTTCAAAACTTTCTTGAACATAACTTGAATCTTCCTTAAAAAGGTTTACATAATGATCTAATTCCTCTTCTTGCTCGTGCTCAAAATCTTTTTCTTCAATTTTTTTTTCATAAGTAGCCTTGAAATGACATTCACTCAGACATCTTGTAACATCCATTCTATAGCATTCATCATCTTTACCTTTTGCAGGGTATTTCATTGAATTTGAAATGTTAAAAGTAACAATTTCATCATCGATGCCCACTGTTAATTCCCCTTTCTACACATCTATCATTGCTCTTTCTGTGGTTAGAAAAGGTCTCCCCAAAATGATAGGTATCTCTTTAGCTTCCTCCATATCTAGCACGATGTAATCAACAGGAAAGATAAATTGATCCACTTTCACTATGACATCTTCTATTACTCCTTTAGGATAGGTTACTGAATGATCTGCTAACAGCAGAGTTACATTAGTAGGGATTATTTCTCCTAACCTCAATCTTTTAAATATTGATAATGACATAAGGTTAATGCTTGCACCTAAATTACACAAAGCTTTCCCATAAAATCTATCTCCTATTGCACATGAAATTATAAAGCTACCAGGATCTTTATGCTTTTCAGGAAGTTCCTTTCTAATAGTTATTTCTAATTCAGAATCATAGGGCACTAGTCCTTTAGAACTTGAACTACATATACACTAACATAAAACAAAATAAAATAAAATAAAACATACAAAATAAGATACAATATTTTAAGTTTAAATAAGAATTTCAAAAAATTTAAATTTATTTAGTTTTTTATCCCCGAAAATGCCGCCAAATACATTATCCCTGGATACTTAATGCTTATGCACAGTATAACAATAGTTCTGATGATATTTTTCACATATATTTCTTTATTTTGCAACAAAGCCAAAAACTTGATCCTGAAGAAAAATAAGAATTTAACTTTTTAATTTATATATATTTATATTGGATACTACTTTGCAAGTATACGTATCGTTATCAAATAATATAGGACTTCTTTTGATTAAGACATGAATATCGAACCCACAGACAAGATTATGCAATACGCACTTTTTAGAAAGTTTTTTCTATTTTTTAAATAGACAATTACTTAAACTAAAAATTATATTTGTAGTAATTTAAAATTAAAATATATTTGGTATTTTTGATATTTTAACGAAACACTAAAAACTAAAGAGATAACTAAAGTTTTTGTAAAAGAAAAGTACTTAATATGAAAATATCTTTCTTCTTATCATGAATCAGTAATAATTAAAAGAATTTTCTTGTGGAAGTATACAAATTATGTTGTGCCAAATAGGGGCAATAATACTCTTTACCCTTACTAGAGTTGCAATAAAGAACATTGGCTAATTTAAAGTTTGAATAGTTCTGAAAACCGGCTAAGCAAGGTAGATACTAGCTCTCACCTTAGAGTTCCCTCAATTTCCTTCACTTGGGGGCTAACATTCTTGTATCAGAACCTAACATAATAGACTAAGATGGGGGCTTTAACCTGTCACTTTAAAGTCCTCTAACTCTACACCCATCAATGAATATTTCCTGCACTCAATCATATGAACTACATTCTCATTCATACAATCTCGTGTGATTCTTTCCAATTGTTGACTGAGACAATACCAGCCACTAAATCATATGAATTACATTCTCATTCATACAACCTCATGTGATTCTTTCTAATTGTTTACTGTCAATCATATGAACTACATTCTCATTCATACAACCTCATGTGATTCTTTCCAATTTTTAATTGAGCAATAAACTAAGTTGGGGGCTTTAACTTGTCACTTTAAAGTCCTCTAACTCTACACCCTTCAATGAATATTTTCCTATTTATTTGCACTAAATTATATGAACTACATTCTCATTCATACAACCTCATGGGATTCTTTCCAATTGTTGACTGACATAAGAATTACATTTTCATTCATACAACCTCATGTGATTCTTTCCAATTATTGACTGAGACAATACCCTCATTCAAGCAACCTCATGTGATTCTTTCCAATTGTTGACTGAGACAATACCAACTTGGTTCTTACATGTTTGTGGGCGTTATTTTTTGATGGAGGGGAGTTGCCCGTAAGAAGCTGTCGGTCGCCGGAATCAAAATCCCGTCGCCCGCTTCAGAAGGACGTTGAAGTATGAAATCAAATTGAGCCCATATTGTTTATAGTTTAAAATGAAGGAGCACTATACCTCAAACCCTTTATCTATCCCTAAGGATAAACACAAGACTTGAGGGTGGGGCTCGATCAAATAAACTAAGGAAAGTATGACATCCATTTGGTCTTCGAAACCTTTGTATTTGCTGACAAATTCCACTATTTAATATAAAGGATTAAATAGGGTTTATATAAATGTTGGGTTCGGACATGCCTCCTATAAGGGCAAGCCCCTATAGTTAATTACATCTTAAATGACCAAAGTCACCTGAGAAGACTCTCGATAAAAATCAGGAAATATTATCTTCAAGGGGTTTCAAAGGGTAGGACTCTTCAGTGAGATCGGACGTAGGGGTGTGAAAGGGGATTGGTTCATATTTGGAACATTTTATTGTAGAATCCAAAGGAGGAAGAACTAGGGGATGTCATGGATCCAGACGAACCTTGGTGACTTCCCAAGCTATCCTAATGTTTGGTTTAAATTTAGAGGGGAAAATTTTTAAGTGTTTCATCCTGCAAATTTTATTAGTTAGAGCTTATATTCATGTGAAACAATTACACAAATAGCCTGAAAGATGTGAGGGTTTAGGTCATGAGAAATGACAACCTCAGAATCCTAAGACGAGTTAGGGCTCCTATTGTATAACAGGGCTATGCAAAAGGCCTAAAGATGATGTGGGGATTTATGTTGCATAAGAAAGAAACTTCAGAGTCCTATGGCTTTGTTGTTTAAGTCTAAGAAAGGAAGATTGGTTTAGCTGGGGAAGACAGATTTTGCTATAGAAGATGGTTGTGTTGCCCGCTATGCGAGCTCCAAGCTCCTCACAGCGACTAGTTTGAGTCTTCTAGCGTGTCAAGTTATAATGCCAAATCAGGTGGCCCTATGGTTGGAGTTCTTTAAATTTTATGAGGGCATATTAAAGTTGACTAGAGCGAAACTAGTTAAGATCCTACAGTTCACTCGTTCCGGCACCACTATTTTCTATTGGATTCACTTAGTCAAAATGAACTTACTAAACCCAACTTATAGAGTTCCATAATTTCATTTAAACCGTGGAAGTCTCGTTAGCAACCGTAGATTATCTCCTCCGAGAGATTCATGATCATCCAATAGAGACATCTTAATTTAGTTGCAATTGTAGTTTTGTGTGATGTCTGTGATTAAATTTTGAGTTGTTTTATATTTTGAATATTGTGGCGGTGGATTTTATCTTGGTTGATTTTAGTTTTGCATTTGGTTTTGGTTTTGGTTTTGGTTAAGATGCAAGTTTATGTTGTTTTCATACATGTAGGTAAATGCAAGTATAAAAAGAAACAACGTAAACATAAAGAGAAGCATGTAAGGAAAATGCAAAAGAAAGATGGTACTATAAACTTTAAAAGCGTACCTGGCGAGTCTTCTCGTTCCACCACCTGAAACTTAAAAATGCATGTGAGGGCATCTATGAAGAGTAGGAAAAGTAAAGTTCTGGTGGCTTTCCTAACTCTATGTTGTATTTTGGTGAGTCTTTTTAATAAAGGATGATTTTGTCAAGCAAAAGATATTAAGTTTAGTAGATCTTCAAGACATCCAACAGATTTAGAGAAAGAAACAGGTTTGTGCTACTCTCTCGCTGCCTGGTAAAAATCCCGAGTTCTTTTAAACTTAATATGTTGCTTAATAAGTCATCCTGTAAATACCCTTATTACTCAGTGAATATTGATGTCTCAATTATCCCTAAGAAAGGGGTTATTATCACTTGTGATTCAATTTAAGAATTATGTGGGTGAAGACCCTTAAAGAGGCAAGTTAGTGTTTGGGACACTTCGCCACCCTAATTGGGCTTAGTGGTGTTTCAAGGATGTTTGATGATGTTATGTTTATTTCTATAATCCTCATTCAATCAATTTTGATTTGGCCTAAGTCACCACTAAGCCCTTAAGACCTAAATGAGTGTCTTAATTAGATTTGAAAATGTTAAGCTTTAAGTGGTCATGATTCATAATTTAAATTTTTATTTGAAAATCAAAATAGGGGTATTAAATTAATTAATTATTGACTTCAAAAAACATACCCCTAAGTCCAGGGTCAATTAATTTTGATAAACATACAAATTTTAATAATTTAGAAATTTATTAACTTATCTTTTTAATGAGGAAAGTGAGACTGGTTTCTACCAATTAACCCCTTGTGTTTCAAGCATCAAATAAATTGATTAAGATCAGAGGTTAATTCTTACCAATTAACCCCTTTGTGTTTCAAACATCAAGTGAATTGATTAAGATTAGAGGTTACCCATTTCTCCTTGACGTAAGCATAAATGTTAATTAAGTCTAAATTTCCAAAATTACACATTTGCCCTTAAGGCTCTAATCACTTAATAATTTATCAAATTCAACTCAAATGACTTTGAAATTTTTATCCTACATCATTCATGGGTCAATTAAGATATCAGAGGAGAAAATATGATTTTTTAGAATTTATTTACTTTATATAATTATTTTCATGCAAAAATAGGATTTTTCAAAGAAAATTCCCAACTTGACCAAGGTAAATTCTAATCCTTTGAGATTTTTACTGGAGGTAGACCTAGGATAGAAAAACCTTTGGACCTAATTTCATGATTTTTTGAATTCTCTGTGATTTATCAGAATTAATTTAAGTTTTAGGGATTTTAATAAAAATAAAATATTTTAAATGATGAAAATTAAGTTTTATATTTTTAAAAAATCTCTCTAAGGTTAGAGAACCCAAACGAACAACTTTCATATTTTTTTCTTTTTCTTTGATTTATTGGAATTATTTTAGTGAAAAACTCATTTTTAGCCTTTAAAAAATTATTTTTAAGCTTTGAAATTCAATATCTTTATTTGGAAAATTAGGAAAAATATTCTAATTATTCCTAAATTATTAGAAAGCAATTTAGAACATTTCCAAGAATTTTATTATTTTTGTGTTTTTTATGAATTTTTAATTATTTTAAATATTTAAAATAGGTTAAAAAGCAAGTTTTTATTCTAAATATTTTTTTTTATAAAATATCGCCGATAACAGAGAACTCAAGATACTAAGTTTCATAACTTTTTAAATTATATTTGATTTTTTAAAAATCATTTAAGTGCCAAAAGTGATATTTATCTTTAAAAATCAACTTAAGTTATCAAATGAACTCAAAATATTTTGAACTATTTATAATGAGTTCTCTCGATCATAAACCATAGTTGAGATCCAAAACCAAGTCATTTAAATGTTTATATTTTCCAAAATTAATTATTTCAGTGATTAAGTGTTTGTAAAATTTAAGTGCATTTAAATGACTTGACCCATGGGATTATCAAAAGCTTCTCTAGTCATAGTGGACCTTTCAAAATTTTCTTAGAACTTTCTAATCAATATGCTAATTTCAATGATTATTTTAAAGAAATAATGTGCAAGATATTGAAAAATATGGATTTCTATATAGGGACCTCCTCTGACTTTGGGAAAATCAGTGGATGTTTCTTTTGATAGAGGCTACAACATGCCAAAATTTCAAGCCAAGGTGATGCATCAATATGCATGGAGAATTAAATGATCCCAAATAGTGTTTAATTAATTAAAAATATATTATGCATCAAATGGACATGAAATTTATTCCACATTATTCTCCTCGGTTTACTAAGTAAGAGGCTATTTTTATTTTAATTTTATGATTTTTCTACACAAAGTTATGGATTTTTAAAGTTAGGGGTATTTAAATAAATAAAAAAGCACTATTTTTCTATTTAAAACGCGCATGCCACCTCAACCTACGTCGGCTTCGAAGGAATGTGTGGCGTGCTCTGGTTGGATGCCGTCGTCCACGTAACTTGGTGACTCGACCCACTGTTTATGTCCTGAAGCTTCGTCCGGCTTGATTTTCTCCGTTCATTTGATACACGCTTGATCAAACGACTCCCCGTCATCATCCCCGATAGAATGATCTCGTGAACATCCACATTAAAACCTTAAGATCTCAGCCTAGACTCAACTAAATCACTTCGGGTCTGATCATATGGACTCGTCTAAGTGAGATGAACACATCCATACAGTAATCATGAAATTAAATTAAGTCTAGTTAAATTGAGAATCAAAATAGGCTCAGGATGAGGTGAAGTTTTATACCTTTGCTCTGAGAAGCGAAGCTTCGATCAGAGGGTCTTGGCACGTTTGTTGGGGTCCAAGGAAGCTAGGGATTGAGTCCCTGGTCTTGCTGTAATGCCTAGGTATGAATTCGACCAAGCTTGATTTCAGGTGTTGGTCTAGAGCTATGGTGGAGGCTACTTCAGAGGGTAATTTAATGAGGCTTTGTCCTCTCTTGCTTTTGTGATTGTGTGGGCACAAGCAATTGAATTTTGGTGGATTTTTGAGAGATGTCTTGTTTTTGCTCTAATTTTTAAGCTCAAAATTTGGGTTGTATAGGGGGAATCAAGACAGTGGAATGATTGGAATGGGTTTTGGTGATCTCAAGGAAGCTCTGTGAGTTGTTTAGGAGGCTCTCTTTGTGAAAAATTTAGCACCCCCCCATGGCCGTGGAGGTGAGTTTTTAAAAAAATGGCCATGGGGTGGCTCTCAGGGCACAAGGTTGGGTGCATTATGGTGCTTAGGTGGACGGTAGAGGAGCTCCATAGTTTTCTTTGGATTAGCTAGCCTCTAGGTTCAATTTGGGTGAAGCTCCATGGGGGTGTCTCTCGATTTTGAGCTTTTCTGGCCACTAGGCCGGCCGGCCGGCCAGGGGGAGGTGGCTAGGAGCTCAGGGAACCCAAGAGAATATGTCAGAGCAATTTTGTGCAATAATAACAAATTTTGGTAAGGATATCTTAAGCACATGCATTTTCGGAAATAATATCCCTTGATTTGGGGGACCTTTGGTCCATCGCCTGATTTAGGTGGTTTCATGGTGTTTGGACTTGTCACTAAGTCCAATTAATGGTTGTGATGGAGTTAATTTGGTGACTTTAGGGTGGTTAGGTCACATTTAGTGCAGAGTCCAAATGGGTGCAAATGACCAAGACGTGGATTTTAGCTAGGTTAGCCATGTCAATTAGCCAAAATAAATGTTGTATTTGGTGTATATGATCATAAGTAATAACTTTTGTGAGGGATGGAAGTGGTTTTGAGCTCAATTGAAGGGCCAATTTGAGGGAATTTTGATTTTTAGCCAATTTGGTCATGTTGGGCTAGGCTTGGGTCTAGCTTGGGTTAGCCTTGGGATAAATCTAAATTGATTGTTGTAAATGGTCAATGGGGACTCTATGAAGAGTTTTCAACATGAATTGGATGCCAATTTGGGGGTTATGGCAATCAATTGGGTGAAATTTTGGGACAGCCAATTTGGAAATTTTTTATTTAGGCCAAAATCAAATGGATTTGAGATTTCACCAAGGCCAATTGATGGTTGATTTTGATGTATAGGAATGTTAAAAATATTTTTCAACATTAAATGACGCCAATTGACTAGGCTATGGGTTCAATTTGGTAAGATTTGGTTATGTGGCCAAAATTGGGGTTTTAACCTAACTCAAAATTGGGCACAAATAATGGGCTAATCAGTCTTGGAATTGGTTTATTTTTGTCATATCAAAAGTGAATTTGAGTTTAGGATTGAAATTAAGGTCAATTGGTATCAAATTGATGGACATTTGAGTTGGATTTGGGGAAATTTGGGCCCTTAAAGGTAAATTTGGGAATTTTGGTTAAAGATGGCCGAATTGGCAAAATTAAGTCATGTGGTAGTTAAGAGAAATGAATTTGAAAATATTTTTTATTTATTAGGATTTTATGGGAATTTTTTGAATTTTTGAAATTTTGGGCTATGGAGGGGTATTTTAGTAATTTGGGGTGTTTAGGGGTAAAAGGCCAAGATGGGTATTTTTGTAGAGTTGAGGTATCAACCATCACCAAAATACCATGGACCAATGGAAACCCCATTTTGGGTCCTCTACATAGTGGTCTTAGCCAAACCATAACCTTAGGGCTAGTAGGTTTAGGGGACCATCTACATGAGTATCCCAAAAGGATCAAGGGACCTAAGCTAGAAATTTGAGTTTAGGGTTGTGAGTGATTGTGAGTATAGTGAGTGCAGTGAGTGTCGTGAGTGCCTTAGCCCTAGACCAACACCTTGGGTCAACCTTAAGGTCCAGTAGTCTTAAGGGTGACTCATCTTGAGTTTCCCCCATAGTGAACCCACCTATTAAGTATTTAGAGGTTGATACCAACATGTGGAACTTCAAGTTGATTAGAGAAGAGTTTGGAATTTCTAGTCGTGAGGGTGCCTTTTCTAGTTTTCTAAGAAAAGTTAATAAGAGAGTCTTATGGCTAGACCTTAGGCTACTAAAAAGAAAAAAATTGAACCTCAACCAAAAGGGAGGTCAACAATGTTCTCACAACAAATTTTAACATCTGGATTTGTCAAATCAAGAAGTAAATGAAGTGCATGAATTTAAATCATCACAACTTCTTCCAACATTAAAGATCAGTACTCTCCACAACATCCATCCAAGACTTTATTAGTTATCATTTTAAGAAGAAAGATAAGGAAAACTACTCAGAATCCATGGAGAAAACAAAACCACACTTTAGTTTAAAAGAAAAAATAATTGTCAAACCAAAACAAGTCTCAATTAAAACTAAAAGTAGTCTAAAATAAAAATATAAAAACTTATCTTAAGTCCTCCACCAAACTCTTGAAGTTCCTTTGAATATCTTCTCTTTTACAATCACTCAAAATAAAATAACAAAAAGAATAAAGTAAATAAAACTTTGTTCCTGAAAATCTCTCCAAAAAAAACTCCCCAGAAAAGAACTTTCAAAACTTGCCAATATCTTCTGGACTCTTTTCTAAGTCCTCTCTCCTTTCTTTTATAGTTTTCCAAGGGGTGCCTTGGGATCTCTTCAAAATGTGCCTTGATTTGATGTATTTGCCAAAGAGATGCATCTTTTCATGATAGTTTTCGTCCATGGTGGTTACAACAACCTATTAAGCCAAGGGGTGCCTCGAAAACCTCTTCGAATAAAAACATAAAGTCTCTTATGGTAAATGGTAAAACAAGTTGATTACCTTTAGGGTAAAAGGTACTAACCTCCCTCCAACCATAACTCGATCGTCTTTAGCCTCTGGGAGATTTGCATAAAACTCCCTTACAACAGAAATCACTGCGATGATAGAGAAACAACATAACTATTCCCACTGTTGGTGGACTATCAGGTCTTCTACCTCTCCACCTGGAATCTTAAAACATCGCTCATGGACTCTTAAGTCTTTGTCTCCTAATTTCCTTTCTAGATAAAATGCTGGATAGACTAGTCGGGCATAAATACTTTCATTTTTTGGATGGATATACTGGCTATCACCAAATATAGATAACTCGTAAGAATCAAAAGAAAACAACTTTTAGCAGTCCTTACGAGACATTTGCTATTAGAAGGATGATTTATGTAATGACCATGCTACTTTCAAAGATGTATGATGGCAACTTTTTATGATTTAATTAGAAAAGGGATTGAAGTATTTATGGAAGAATTTTTAGTGCTTGAAACTTCATTTGACTCATGTTAAGAACATTTATCAAAAGTTCTTAAGCGCTATGAAGAAACAAATTTAGTCTTTAATTGGGCAAAATGTCAATTAATGGTAGCAGGAGAATTTGTAATACGACATAAAATATCAGAAAATGGTATGGAAGTAGATCCTGCTAAAACTCAAGTGATTGCTAATTTATCTTATCCAACAAATGTAAGGAAAATTAGGAGTTTTTTAGGACATTCTAGATTCTACAGACAACATATTAAAGAATTTTTAAAAATTGCTAAACCATTATGCCAGTTGTTGGAGAAATATGCAGTTTTTAATTTTAATAAAGAGTGCCTAAAAGCTTTTGAGTTATTAAAAGAAAAATTAGTCACAACACCAATTATAGTTTTACCAGATTGGGGAAAACATTTTGAACAAAAGTGTGATGCTAGTGATTATGCTATTAGAGTTGTTTTAGGACAAAGATATGATAAAATTTTTAAAGTAATCTANTCTAATTTACCATATCTAACAAATGTAAGGGAAATTAAGAGGTTTTTAGGACATGCTAGACTCTACAAGCAATATATTAAGGACTTTTCTAAGATTGCTAAGCCTTTATGCTATTTACTGGAGAAAAATGCAATTTTCAATTTCCTTGAGGAATGTCTAAAAGATTTTAAATTATTAAAATAAAAATCAATCACTACACCAATTATAGTTTCACCAAATTGGGAAAATTTTTTTGAACTTATGTGTGATGCAAGTGATTATGCTATTGGAGCTGTTTTAGGACAAAGATATGATAAAATTTCAAAGTTATTTACTATGCTAGTAAAACTCTTAATGAAACTCAAATTAATTATACAACAACTGAAAAAGAGTTATTAGCAGTTGTATATGTCTTAGATAAATTTAAATCATATTTGATTAGAACTCATGGTATAGTTCATATAGATCATTCTGATATTAAGTATTTAACAACAAAGAAGGATACTAAACCGAGATTTATAAGATGAACTCTTCTTTTACAAGAATTTGATATTGAAATAGTAGATCAAAAGGGAAGTGAATATCAAATTGTTGATCATTTGTCTAGGTTTGAATTAGAAAAACCACTATGTTTTGAAAATGAAATTAATGAACATTTTCTAAATGAAAAATTGTTCACTATTAATGAGTGGCATGNTAGATATGATAAAATTTTCAAAGTAATTTACTATGCTAGTAAAACTCTTAATGAAACCCAAATTAATTATACAACAACTGAAAAAGAGTTATTAGCAATAATATATGCTTTTGATAAATTTTAATTATACAACAAATGAAAAAGAGTTATTAGCAATAGTATATGCTTTTGATAAATTTAGATCATTTTAATTTGAACTTATTATATAGTGCATGCAGATCATTTTGCTATTAAATATTTAATAAAAAAGAAGGATGTTAAACCTAGACTTATAAGATGTATTCTTCTTTTACAAGAATTTGATTTTGCAATAGTAGATCAGAAGGGGATTGAAAATCAATTTACTGATCATTAATCCAGGCTTAAATTAGAAAAACCACTCTGTTTTGAAAATGAAATTAATGAACGTTTTCCAANCCAAAAAATGTAAGGAAAATTAGGAGACAAGCAATATATTAAGGACTTTTCTAAGGTTGCTAAGCTTTTATGTCATTTATTGGAGAAAGATGCAATTTTCAATTTTTATGAGGAATGCCTAAAAGCTTTTAAATTATTAAAGGAAAAATTAATCATTGCACCAATCATAGTTTCACCAAACTGGGAAAAAACTTTTGAACTTATGTGATGAAAGTGATTATGCTATTGGAACTGTTTTAGGACAAAGATATGATAAATTTTTCAAAGTTATTTACTATGCTAGTAAAACTCTTAATGAAACTCAAATTAATTATACAACAACTGAAAAAGAGTTATTAGCAATAGTATATGCCTTTGATAAATTTAGATAATATTTAATTAGATCTCATTGCATAGTGCATGCAGATCATTATGTTATTAAGTACCTAATGAAAAAGAAGGATGTTAAACCAAGACTTATAAGATGGGTTCTCCTTTTGCAAGAATTTGACTTTGAAATAGTAGATAGGAAGGGAACTAAAAAATGAAATTGCTGATCATTTATCCAAAATTGAGTTAGAAAAACCACTTTATTTTGAGAAAGAAATTAGTGAACATTATCCAGATGAAAAGTTGTTCAATATTAATGAGTGGTGTTTTCTATGGAATGCTGACATTGTGAACTTTCTTGTTTGTGATATTATACCCTATTAAATGACATACCAATAGAAGATAAAATTAATTTCTGAAGCTATGACTTATTTTTTGGATGACCCATTTTTATATAAACAAGGAAAGCATTTGATTATTCAAAGATGTGTACCTTTAGAGGAGACTTATGAAATTATCCAAAAATGTCATAATTTTTATTTTTTGAGACATTTTGGTGTTGCTAAAAAAACATACAATATTTTACAATCTGTATTCTATTGGTCTACTATCTTTTGAGATGTTACTGCTTATATAAAAACTTGTGATAAATGTCAACGAGTAGGCAATATTTCTAAAAGAAATGAGATGCCCCTCAATTATATGCTTCAAGTTGAAATATTTGATAATTGGGGATTAGATTTCATGAGATCATTTATACCAACTTTCAAAAATTTATATAAACTTTTAGCAGTTTACTATGTATCCAAATGGATAGACGTTGTTGATTTACCTCGATGTGATGTTAAAAGTATTACAAAATTTTTTTAAAAAAAGCATATTTCGTAGATTTGGGATATCGAGGGTTATCATAACTGATGGGGGAAGTCATTTCAAAAATGCCAAAATGGAGAAATTATTAAAGAAATATCATAGAAATCATAGAATTGCTACTGCTTATCATCATTAAACAAATGGTCTGGCAGAATTATCCAATCGGGAAATTAAAAGAATTACAAAAAAATCTGTGAATCCAATAAAAATGGATTGGTTAGTCAAACTTGGCTATATTTTGTGAGCTTATAGAACTTCATACATAACTCATATAGGAATGCCCCCATATAGGCTAATAATTGTGAAAGCTTGTCACTTCCCACTTGAACTTGAGCATTGGGCGATTAAAGAGTTCAATTATAATTTAAAAAATGCTAGTGAGAAAAGAATATTGCAATTAAATGAGCTTGAAGAGATAAGGAGTGAATCTTACGAGAGTGCTATGATTTACAAAGAAAAGATGAAGATGTTGCATGATCGAAGGATTCTTATTAAAAATTTTCAGCCAGGGCAACAAGTTTTTCTATATAATTCAAGGTTAAGATTATTTCCAGGCAAACTTAAGTCCAGGTGGATGGGCCCATTTATTGTAATAAGAGTTGATTCTTATGGAGATGTGGATATTAAAGATCCTAAAACCGAGAAAGTTATTAAAGTAAATGGTCAGAGACTGAAACCTTATTTAGTAGGGAATCAGCATAAATTTAACAATCAAATGATGTTGGGTCAACCAGAATAAGCACTGGCTATGTCGGGCTGACGACGTTAAACCAAGCGCTTTATGGGAGGCAACCCGTAGTTATCAATGTGTTTTGCTTTGAATGTTGTTTGTGTTTGATTAAGAGAAATTTTGGGGAGTATTTTTGAGATTATTATGGTTATTAATGATTTTAAGACTTGATTTAGTGATCTAGACATGCTAAAATGAGAATTTGGACGTTAAGTTGACCAATGCAAAATTAATCACTGACGCTTAGGCGCCAATACTCGGCGCTTAAGCGCGGGAGTTAAAAATCATTTATGAAATTTGGATTTTAGAATGTTTAACCACTAATTGGTTGAATAAAATGTTCCAATGCAATTTTAAAATGTGCCTAGGAGTTACTAGAGGAATTTAGGCCTATAAATAGAAGGGTTTAGTGAAGGAATTTTACCCTAGATCATTTTCAACCCGAAATTCTAAGAGAGAGAGATTTTGAGAAGATGTCTTCATGAGAGATGGATTTGAAGAAAAAGGAAGAGACCATGAGGAAGAAATTAATTATTCAGAGTGCACAAGAGATATATAATGTTTTCTTAGCCTTTAATATTGAAGGAATATCGGAAAAGATCAACAAAATAGAGACTGTCATGATTTTACTGGAGATAAAGGTAATTAAGATTCATGCACATCTAGAGCATATTGGATGTCAATTGAAAATTAAATTTAGCCATACTAGTTATATAGAGGAAGCGGATAAGTAGATGTGCTTAAACAACAATGGATAGAAGAAGATAGTATCAGAGCACGTCACCACTATCCGTGTTATCAACTTTATATTATGATTAACCCATGAGAGAATAATGAAAGACTGGAGTTTGTCCCAACAAATAAAGAATGTAATTAAGTTCTATGTAAATGTTTGTTTGTTGGAGTCATTGTTTAATGTGTTATGTGTTAAGAGTTAAATACTATTTTTTGGATTTTTTCTTAGTTTGTTTAGTGATTGTATTTAGAAGATTTTCTCATCCAAGACTATTTGGAGTGAGAACTAAGGGTTATATGTATTTGTACTTTTTTGTGAATGAATATATATGTTTGTTTTTTTGAAAATTTGAGGTATTTTAAGTCCGAATTGAATTAGTTTTTTTGGAGAATTTTGAGAAAAAAGAGAGTTAAGGGAGAAAAAAAGTCATTTTAAGTGTTATAAGACCATTTAGGGGTGATATACTTAGGCCTATAGTGCATTTTAATTAAGTTCAAAAGTATAAAAAATTTTGCACTGGCGCCTAAGCGCCACATTCTCACGCTTAAGTGCGATGTAACCAGAGAGGCAGGCAACTAAGTGCCATTAATCCGCGCTTAGGCACTGGTTCGCAGAAGGGTTAAAGTGAAAATAAACCCAAAAATCACCATTTTTACTCTCGTTGTCACCTTCATCCTCTTGATTTCGTGATTTTGGAGGCTAGGGCAAGCTATTTTGTCGAGATTTCTTGGTGGAATTGAAAAATATTAGCTAGATTCGGATTTCTTAAGGTAAGAGCATCATTTCTATGTAAAAATTTTGGATTTTTACCATGTATTTAGAGTACATTTGGAAGAATTCAAAAATTACTATTCATGGTGAAAAATGAGAAAAAATATGTGAAAATTGCATAGAAAGTGTAGTTTATACTTAAAGGAGTTAAGTTTAGTGGATTAGACTTGATTTTTGAAGTTATTGTGGAATTTTTTGAAATTTGTAGAATGGCACCTAGAATGAAGAGGAACGAAGGAAAAAAACCACTTTGATTCGAGCAAATTTATGAGTTCTAAAGCTCAAGGTGATGCTCTGCAATCAAGACAACTTATTTAGGAGCGATGTTTTAAAAATGCAGGTGGATCCGTAGAAGATTTGATTGTTCACCGATAATGGGAACAATCCTATTATTTTTCTGTTTTGGTCATTATTTATGTAGTTAGGGAGTTCTATGCTAACCTACTTGAGGTTCAAGACGATCGAGTCATGGTTAGAAGAAAATTGGTACATTTTTTACCAGAGGTAATCAATATGTTTTATTGTTTACCACTTGAGACTTTGTGTTTTTATGCGAACTATAGTCTTACTGAGACAGAGCTAGATAAGATTATTTCCTATTCGACTGTTGGAAGGAGCTCCTGAAAATCATAAATGAGGGGAGAGTTAACTTTGCCACATCAAAGTTAAGTGCACCATCCAAGGAATGACACTATTTTATTTCAGCCCATCTATTACCTATAAATCATCTCAATGAAGTTACCAGAGAGAAGGCGACATTAAACTATTGTATTCAGGAAGGCAAGCTCATCAGTATTGGAGCTTTGATTTATCCGACTATCATCAGTTCTGCCATGATCGTTACTACTGGAGGTCTGGGATTTACTTCCTTGATCTTTTCTTTATGTGAGCAGGCTGGAGTGAGATATGATAGCTGTGAGGAAGTGTTGTTCCCTCTAAAGCCAACCACAAGTGTTATTGTGAAGTCATATTCATAGCATTCTATTTTTAGCTGAAGAGGAGGATTTTCAAGGAGTTATGGAATGGCAATGTCTGTTACTTTTACCTCTACTGCATCTACATCTAGATCATCCACCTCACAAGCTTCTTCTTCTAGATGTTAGTCTACAAAAACTCCAAGTCAACTATTACATAGAATGATGGACAATGTCAACCATAGCGCCGATAAGGTAAGAAGTTTGGAAAGTTTTGCAGGTCATATTGATGGGTGTAACAGAAAAAAAAGTGACTATGAAGAAAATTTTCATTCATCTATGGAAAACCTCATTAGGGGTAACCTGTCGACGTTATTTCGGTTTGGTTTGTGGGGTTGCCCGTAAGAAGCTGTCGGTCGTTGGAATTGAAATCCTGTCACCCACTTCGGAAGGACATTGAAGTATGAAATTAAACTGACCCCATATTTTTCATAGTTTAAAATGAAAGAGCACTGTACTCTGTATCTATCCCGAAGGATAAACACAAGAATTGAGGATGAGGCTCATTCAAATAAACTAATCCGAAGGATAAATTTTTGTAGTTTAAAATGAAAGAGCACTGTACCTCAAATCATGTATCTATCCCGAAGGATAAACACAAATTGAGGATGAGGCTCAATCAAATAAACTAAGGAAAGTATGACATCTGTTTGGTCTGCAAAACCTTTCTATTTGCCGACAAGTTCCCCTATTTAATATAAAGGATTAAATAGGGTTTATATTAAGNTGGTCATAATCCTACGGTTCCGTCGTCCCGGTACCACTATTTTCTATTGGAATCACTTAGTCCAAATGAANTTGGCCTCAATTTTGAGGAGAAATATTTAAGTGTTTCATCCTGCCAATTTTATTATTTAGGGCTTACATTCGTGTGAAATGATTACACAAATAGCCAGGAAGATGTGAGGGTTTAGGTCGTGACAAACGACAACCTTGAATCCTAAGATGAGTTAGCTGGGCTATGCAAAGGCCTAAAGATAAGTTGAGGATTTATGTTGCATAAGCAAGCAACTTCAAAGTCCTATGGCTTTGTTGTTTTAAGTCTAAGGAAGGAAGATTGATTTAACTTGGGAAGAAAAGTTTTGCTATTGAAGATGGTCGTGCCGCCCACCATGCTAGCTCCAAGTTCCTTGTCACGACGAATTTGAGTTATCTAGTGTGTCAAGTTATAATGTCAAATCAGATGGCCCTATGGTTGAAGTTCTTTAAATCTTATGAGATCATATTAAAGTTGATTAGAGCGACACCGACTAGGATCCTACGGTTCTCTCGTTCAGGCGCCACTATTTTTTATTGGATTCACTTAGTCCAAATGAACTTACTAAACCCAACTTAATGAGTTCCATGCATCACTATTTTTTAATGGATTCACTTAGTCCAAATGAACTTACTAAACCCAACTTAATGAGTTCCATAATTTCACTTAAATCATGAGAGGCCTCGTTAGCAACCGTAGGTTACCTCGTCCGAGGGATTCCTGATCATCCGATAGAGACCTCTTAATTTAGTTGAAGTTGTAGTTTTATGTGACTTTTGTGATTAAATTTTGAGTTGTTTTATATTTTGAATGTTGTGGCAATGAATTTTATCTTGGTTGATTTTAGTTTTGGTTTTGGTTATGGTATTATGGCTATCCTGATGGTTTTAGTTTTCATGCAGGGTGACGTCTTTGTTTAACATGCAAATTTGCAGGTATAAAAGTACAATATTAAAGTACAAGAAGGACAATGCTAAAAACTGTAAAAGTGTACCAGGTGAGTCTTCTCATTCCACCACCTGAAACTTAAAATGCATGTTAAAGCAGTTTATGAAGAGCAGGAAAGGTAAAATTTTGGTAATTTCCTTGTCCATATTTTGGTGGGTCCTTAAAAATTTAAGTAAGGATGATTTGATTAAGCGAAGAATATTAAGTTTATTAGGCCTCTGAGGTATCCATCAAGTTAAGAGGGGGAAGCAGGTTCTTGCCTCCTTCTCACCAACTGGTGAAAATTCTTGAGTCCATTTAAACTTATTATGTTGCTTACTAGTTCATCCTGTAAATACCCTTATTACTCAGTGAACATTGATGTCTCAATTATCCCTAAGACTTGTCATTCAATTTAATAACTATGTGGGTGAAGACCCTTAAAGGGGCAAAGGTAATTATCACTTATCATTTAATTTGAAAATTATGTGGGTGAAAACCCTTAAAGGGGCAAGTTAGTGCTTGTAAATACCCTTATTACTCAGTGAACTCTGATGTCTTAATTATTCCTAAGAATAGGGTAATATAATTTAATTTGAAAATTAAGATAGGGGTATTAAATTGATTAATTATTGACTTCAAAATTTATACCCCTAAGTCTAGGATCAAGATAGGGGTATTAAATTGATTAGTTATTGACTTCAAAAGTCATACCCCTAAGTCCAGGATCATCAATAAAGGGGTATTAAATTGATTAATTATTGACTTCAAAATTCATACCCCTAAGTCCAGGATCATTTGATTTTAATAAACTTCCAAATTTTAATAATTTAGAAATTTATTAACTTAATTAAGAAAGTGAAATTATAATATACTTACAAATTTTAATAATTTAGGAATTTATTAGTCTTAATTAAGAAAATAAGATTGGTTTCCAAACTTCCAAATTTTAATAATTTAGAAATTTATTAATCTTAATTAAGAAAGTGCAATTGATTCCCTTTTGTGTTTCAAACATCAAATAAATTGATTAAGATCAAAGGTTACCCATTCCCCTTCTTGACTTAAGCCTAAATGTTAATTAAGGCAAGATTTCCAAAATTACACATTTACCCATAAGGCTCTAACACCTCATAATTTGTCAAATTCATCTCAACTGACTTTGAAAATTTTATCGTGTCTCATTCATGGGTCAATTAAGACATCAGAGGAGAAAATATGATTTTTGAAAATTTAATTTAATTTATATAATTATTTTCATGAAAATAAATAGGAGTTTTCAAAGAAAATTCCTAACTTGACCAAGGTAAATTCTAATCCCATGAAATGTTTACTGGAGGTAGACCTAGACCAGATAAGCCTTTGGGTCAAATTTCACAATTTGTTGAATTCTTTGTGATTTATTAGAATTATTTTAATTTCTAGGTTATTTAATAAAAAAAAAATATTTTAAGTGGTGAAAATTAAGTTTTATATTTTTGAAAAATCTCCCCAAGGTCAGAGAAGGAACAAATTTTATATTTTTCTGATTTTTTTTTTATTTATTGGAATTATTTTAGTGAAAACTCATTTTTAGCCTTTTAAAAATTATTTTTAAGCTTTGAAATTCAACATCTTTATTTAGAAAACCAGGAAAAATATTCCAATTGTTCCTAAGTGATTAGAAAATAATTTAGAACATTTCCATGAGTTTTATTATTTTTATTATTTTTATGAATTTTTAATTTTTTAAATATTTAGAATAGGCCAAAAAATTAAGTTTTTATATTAAATATCATTATATTTATAGAAAATACCCTTAATCACAGAGAACTCAAAAAACTAAGTTTCATAATTTCTTGAGTTATATTTTGATTTTTTAAAAAATCATTTAAATGTTAAGAGTAGTATTTATCTTTAAAAATCAATTTAAGTTATCAAATGAACTCAAAATATTTTAAAACTTTTATGTTGAGTTCTCTGGATCATAAATCATAGTGGAGATAAAACATCAAGTCATTTAAATTTTTATTTTTTCAAAATTAATTATCTTAGTGATTTAGTATTTGGAAAATTTAAGGATGTTTTAAATGACTTGACCCGTGAAATTATTTTCAAAGGTTTTTCTGGTCTTGGTAGACCCTCCAAAATTTTTCTTGGGATTTAATAACCAATATGCTAATTTACATGATTATTTTAAGGAAAGGATGTTAAATAACTTGAAAAATATGGATCTCTATATAAGAATGTCCTCTGACTTTGGAAAAATTAGAGAATATTCCCCCTTACAGAAGCTACAACATGTCAAAAATTCAAGCCAAGGTGATGTGTCAATATGCATGGAGAATCAAATGATTCAAAATAGTGTTTAATTAATTAAAAAAAAACAATGAAATTTATTTGACATTATTCTTCTTTGTTCACTGAGCAAGAGGGTATTTTTATTTTATTTTTGTGATTTTGCTACACCAAGTTATGTATTTTTTAAGTTAAGGGTATTTAAATAAAAAAGAAAAAGCCTTGTTTATCTATTTAAACAGCGCTTGCTGACTAGATCCTAGGCAGCTCCGAAGGCATGTGTGGTGCGCTCTGGTTAGACACCGCCGTCCACGTAGTTGCTGACTCGGCCCTCGGTTCACGTACTGAAGTGTTGTCCGACGCGATTTCCCCCGTCCATTTGATACACGCTTGATCAAACGGCTCCCTGTCATCATCCCCGATAGAATGATCCCATGCCCGTCCAAACTAAAACCTTAAGATCTCGATCTAGACTCAACCAAATCACTTCGGGTTTGATCCTATGGACTCGTCTAAGTGAGACGAACATAATCTATACTGCTAAGGTACCATGAAATCAAGCTTAAGTAAATGAAGAATCAAAATAAGCTCAGGAGGAGGAGTTTTATACCTTTGCTCTGAGAAGGGAGCGGTTAAGATGACATGAAATCAAGCTTAAGTAAATGGAGAATCAAAATAAGCTCGGGAGGAGGAAATTAATATACCATGAAATCAAGCCTAAGTAAATGGAGAATCAAAATAAGCTCGGGAGGAGGAATTAATGTACCATGAAATCAAGCTTAAGTAAATGGAGAATCAAAAGAAGCTCGGGAGGAGGAGGAGTTTGATGCCATGAAATCAAGCTTAAGTAAATGGAGAATCAAAATAAGCTCGGGAGTAGTGAGACGAACACATCCATATGGTTAAGATGCCATGAAATCAAGTTTAAGTAAATGGAGAATCAAAATAAGCTCGGGAGGAGGAAGGTGTTTTATACCTTTGCTCTGAGAAGGGAGGCTTCAATCAGAGGTGCTCGACACATTCTTTAGGAGTTTATACTTTGCTCTGAGAAGGGAAGCTTCGATCAGAGGTGCTCGGCACGTTCATTGGGGTCCAAGGAGGCTAACTCTGAGAAGGGAAGCTTCGATCAGAGGTGCTCGAGAATCTTCTTTGGGGTCCAAGGAGGCTAGGGATTGAGTCCCTGGTCTTGGTGTAAGGCCTAGGTATGAATTCGATTACGACCGGATTTGGGTGTTGGTCTAGAGCTATGGTAGAGGCTCTGTGGAAGGGGGATTTGATGGGGTTTTGGCTTCTTTCACTCTTGTAAGGGTGTGGGCACAAGTAATTGAAGTTTGGTGGAGTGTAGAGGTGTATTGGGCTCTATTTTGGTTTCCGGCAAGGTTTCGAGCTCAAAATCAAGCTCCGACAATGGGAATGGGTGAGGAAAAATGGTTGGAATGCACTGAGGGGATCTTAGGGAAGCTCTGTGTNAGGTGGTTAGGTCACATTTAGTGCATGGGTCTAAGTGGGTGCAAATAACCAAAAGTTGGGTTTCGGTTAGGCTAGCTATGTCAATTGGCCCAAATAATTGTTGCATTTCGTGTAGATGATCATAGGGAACAACTTTGGTGAAGGATGGAAGTGGTTTTGAGTCCAATTGGGGGGTCAATTTGAAGGATAATGAACAACTTTGGTGAAGGATGGAAGTGGTTTTGAGTTCAATTGAAAGGTCAATTTGAAGGAATTTTTAACTTTAATCAATTTGGTCATGTTGGGCTAGGCTTGGGTCTAGCTTGGGTTAGAAGGGTCAATTTGAGGAAATTTTGAATTTTAGTCAATTTGGTCATGTTGGGCTAGGCTTGGGTCTAGCTTGGGTTAGCCATGGGCTAAGTCCAAATTGATTATTGTAAATGGTCAATAGGGACCTCATGAAGAGTTTTGAACATG
The DNA here is from genome assembly GCA_002079205.1 of Phalaenopsis hybrid cultivar. NCBI lineage: Eukaryota > Viridiplantae > Streptophyta > Magnoliopsida > Asparagales > Orchidaceae > Phalaenopsis > Phalaenopsis hybrid cultivar. The sequence goes on from JXCR01134561.1 coordinate 169,672, forward strand.
TGACCTCATGAAGAGTTTTCAACATGAATTCTAAGTCCAAATTGATTATTGTAAATGGTCAATAGGGACATCATGAAGATTTTTGAACATGAAATTACTTTAATCAATTTGGTCATGTTGGGCTAGGCTTGGGTCTAGCTTGGGTTAGCCTTGGGCTAGGTCCAAATTGATTATTTTAAATGGTCAATAGGGACCTCATGAAGAGTTTTGAACTTGAATTGGAACCTTAATCAATTTGGTTATGTGGGCTAGGCTTGGGTCTAGCTTGGGTTAGCCTTGGGCTAAGTCAAAATTGATTGTTGTAAATGTTCAATAGGGACCTCATGAAGAGTTTTCAAAATGAATTGGATGCCAATTTGGAGGTTAAGGCAATCAATTGGGTGGAAATTGGGGACTTAGCCAAGTTGGAGCTAAATTTGGGAATTTTAGATTTAGGCCAAAATCAAATGGATTTGAGGCTTCACCA